>BMAU01015041.1:80000-367701 GCA_019973935.1 Trichonephila clavipes
AACGATTAGAAATCCGAAAAAATATCGAATTTTGTCTTAAAAAGGAATTAAGGTACAAGCTTAAAAGCATAGAATTTTATATAAAACATTTATTTCGCAAATATTTGTATATAT
The DNA here is from genome assembly GCA_019973935.1 of Trichonephila clavipes. Taxonomy (NCBI): domain Eukaryota; kingdom Metazoa; phylum Arthropoda; class Arachnida; order Araneae; family Nephilidae; genus Trichonephila; species Trichonephila clavipes. The sequence continues at coordinate 80,115 of BMAU01015041.1, forward strand.
TAAAATGCATGTACACATTTACATGTAAACAAGTAATATAAAAAAATTCAAGTCCATTCCTACTTAAGTTAACAAAGAAAATTTTTATTTTAGTTACTTTTTATTAAATAATTATAATTAATATAAATATTTATATCCGTATAACAGAATTAAACTATTAAGTGGCAAAATAGAAAGCGATTGTTCTTCAAATTTTCCATTTTTCTTTCTATATAGGGTGTTAGACAATTATTTTTTTGCAATTATTTATCCGTTAATTAAATTTAATTATTCCAATAAAATAGTATAGTAGAAGGAAATCCCATTCACAGAAATTTGGCTATCTCAGGTGGTATTTTAACCTACGACCTTTGGATTAGAAGTCCAAAACGCGCGCGCGCGCGTTATCCATTGCGATACTGCGAGACAACGAACGTTTTTCTTTTCTATATATGCTGTTGGAATATCATTTCTGTTTCTTAGTATTTATTCGTTTTTTAATTTAATTAATGAATTAATATTTGAAAAAACTGTATCAACATCAAATGTCCTCCACTACGAATTTTTAAAAAATGTATTTGAACTTGAGTGGATAAATAAAAATAATTTTATTAACGATTGAAAATCTGAACAAGATATATATATATATATATATATATATATATATATATATAGGAGAGTGTGAACTAATAGTAGGAGTTGAAAAAGGAGTTATAAAGTACAAGCTTAAAAGCATAACATTTTACGTAAGACTTTTACTTTGTAAATATATGTATATATTAAAATGCATGTGCACATTTACATGTAAAAAGTAATTTCTTTTTATAATCAAATTATTGAAGTACTTTATATTTAAGAGTTATGCTTTAATCTATTTTCTTCTTAAAATACTTTTGTTTCTCATCGTATCTTAATTTAGTCGTCCAGCTGGAAAAACAGACACTTTGCAATTTTTAATTTTACTAATTTAAATCTTCCCATACGACCTAATAAATAATTCTTAAGAAGTTAACCTTGATTGTTATGTTTTTAATGTATTTTTAATTGTAAGAATAGTTTTAATTATACACAAAACTTTTACAACAAGCTGTTTGATCGATAATAATATCCACAATACCAGGGGTGGACAACGAGCGGCCACCAAAGAGTTTTTCTGCGGCCCGCCAAAATAGAAAATAAGTTTTGAACCGAGATTTCTTTCCCTCACGCTTTACGTTTGAGAAAACTAATAGTAGTGTGAGAGTTAAGAAATTAAGTAATTGATTAATTTACGCAATTGATAACAATATATTTACGTTTTAAATAGAAGTTATTCCTACTATTAATTATTTCAATTCTACAGAATATGTCCTTTGTGTGAGGGAGGAGGCAAACACACAAACAAACTCGTTGGTTTTGAAGTGGCGCACATCCTGGTGGGCGGAACCCATGACCTATAGTTTCGAAGCCATGTAACATACCACTAGACAAAAGTGATCATCACTGTCCGGAGGCTGTTACTGGCTTATGTAGATGATACCACTACAATACTCCTCCACCAGCGTGGTCCATTGGTGACCCTGGCTGAATTACGTAAAAAGGCAACCTTCTGATCAGTCGTGGCGCCATCTATACGCAAAAAGAGCAATCAAAATTCGTCAAATCCACTTGACGCAGCACCACCAACTCACACATTCACCAAAACAAATATATGGTTTGTTAGCCAATCCACCGACTCACTGGGGGGGGAGTATGTAGTGGTGTCTTTCTAAACCAATAACACAGCCTCTAGACTAGACTTTTGTCTAGTGGTTCTGTTGTAAACGCGCCCCCTCGGGTGCCCTTCTCCTTGATTATCAGCGTGAGCTAGAGGTGTAGGAATAACGGAAGAACTAGAAACTGCCATGAGCTTAATTTGACTTTATTAAAATCTTAAAATGTTAACTTTTAACAGATTAGACAATAATAATATATGTGAGAGAATCTACGGCGGTTAAACACACAATATATATAATACCGAAATAACGTAGCCCGGACCACTATCAATAACTAACTCGCCCCTGAATTCAATTCCAATACTATCACAGATCATATTATTAAATAGTCACTCCTACCTTAATGTCGATCGATCAATCCAATCCTACTGGAAGTTGCAGAGTTACTAGAGTGCAATGGTATGCGCCTTGACCTAAGGGCTCTCTATCACGTATAACTTCTGTTGGCTGTCACCTAACCTTTTCAAAACCTCTTCACGCTTGAATCATGGATTATCATAACATTCCTCAAATTGCCACACCGCTTACTCTAACTTCTGATATTTAAAAGCTACCTAATTTGCATCTTTCCTTCACGCTTCGCTTCTTGGGTTTGGTTGAAAAAGAGTTGCCATTAATTCTGCCCCCAAAGAACTCAAAGGACATGTTAATGAAAAGACGCATGAGCCCGTCACACTGTTACTGGGCTTCCGATCCATAGACTTCGGTACCCATCACATCACGGGTTCTGTCCTCCGGATATGCGCCACTACAGTGTTTCAAAACCGATTCTCCTTCCACTCTCTTTGGGTGAAGCAATTCGTTTCTGACACCTCGAATTTTCCTCGGAGTTTCCGCATCGCAGGTGTCGAATCCAGCCATTGTGGATGCATGGCCATCGGTTTCGGGGCGATGTCAGATGAAAGACCCCTCAATATGTCGGGGTGCACGTGTTGTTATAGTAACCAAAAAGGAAACCGATTTTTCAGCTGTGTGACGCGAAAACGTCATGACGCTATCAAAGATTCGTCTTGTGTTTTTCTCACTACAAGGAAAACAAAGTACCTGAAAGTGTTTCTATTAAAATATCATCTGCAGAGTATGGCGGACGAGTTTATAAGAAGATTTCTGGATTTTAAGAAAATGTATCCTAAATTCAATTTAATTTAATATTATATGAATACTGCTGATATTGATACAGCACATGAAGAACAGCTACATCTTGAACTTATTGACTCAGGTCCCAGTGTGAAAAAAAAAATGCTTTATACTGTGACGCTGACTTTTTCGAAACTTTGTTCGCTGAAAATTTTCCATGTAAGAAGAAGTTTGCGGGAAAACTGTTCTTTATATTTTAGCTGGCGTACATTTGTGGGCAAAGTTTTACTTACATGAGGATCAACAAGCGTAAATATAGATGCAAGTTGGCCGACATAAACTTGCTGGATTTAGACAAGCAATCTCACTCCTGGTTCTTTAAAAAAAAGGTAGAAAAGTATGATAGGATACATCTGTCTCACTAAAATTTGCTCTAAAATTAAATGTGCTTTAAGCTATCCGACTACGTTCGGAACCGTGATTTTAAAAAAGCGCATAAATGTATAATTTTCATGATATTTAGTGTCACTCAGATTAGAATACATGTATAAAATTGTTTTAAGGACATTTAGACAAAAGAAATTATTTAAACACAATATTTTGGCAAAAAAATGAATTTAGAATAATCTTTTTTCAAAATGTTCTCCTTTTGTGAAAAATGCTTCTATTATAATAATATTTTGCCTGTATATAGCTCAGACCTCTCTACAGAGGCTCAACTAGAATTTTTAAAAAATTCACAGTATTTTCAGAGTTACCACGAATTGAAATAATTGCTTGCGTTTTTTCTTAAAATTGCTCCCCTCTGTTGTCGTAAAATATGAATAAACCCACTTCTAAGTTATATATTTCAAAATTCTAGTTGAGCCTCTGTAGAGAGGTCTGAGCTATATACAGGCAAAATATTATTATAATAGAAGCATTTTTCAGAAAAGGAGAATATTTTGAAAATGAGTCATTCTACGTTCAACTTTTGTCAAAATATTGTACTTATATAATTTTTTATTCTAATACTATTCTTAAAGCAATTTCATATACATTTTCTAATCTAAGTGACACTAAATATCATAAATAATATCCATTCATACGCTTTTGCAAAATCACGGTTCCGAACGTAGTCGGATACCTTAAGCCATAACCTACATGAATTAGTACAATAAATAAATTGAATAAAATGGTAACTATTTTAATCAACTTATGCTTATTATTTTGTCGGCTGGGTGGCGTGATTGGCTCGTCACTGGCCTTCTGCACCTAAGGTTGCGGGTTCAACCCCGACCCAAGTCGGGGGGTTTTCATGATGCAGAAAATCAACAGCGGTTATGTCGCATGATTATACGGCTTGTAAAAGATCCCTTGAATGCTTGTTTGACTTAGGTGCTCTTGGCAAAATTAAATCCTAGTACAGGTTTGCATCATCAGAGCTCTGGTGCCTCCCTCTAGGGAGGAAACTGGGATTCAAAATTACCTGCATCGGTAATCCACCTATATGGTGCCACACCAAAAAGAGATACCAGCTTCCGGGGAACGTACCAGGTCTGCAATGGTAAAGCATCAATTCGCAGCCCATAAGAAATTTAATTAAAAATGCTTATTATTTTTTTATAAGGCATGCAATCGTTTTACAAAGGTGTAACCCTTCGGTATCCTTCGCCCTTATAATGTGGCCCCCGAACCACATCAAGTTGCCCGCCCCTGCACAATACGATACGATATAAGTTATTGATATCTAAGCCCTAGCATTAAGGTTTCGATTGTGAAGGGTAAGGATTTGAAAAGGATATGACCTAAATTTCTAAAACGGAATTTACACCTCCATAGTTCACCTTTTAGAGTCAATTTCCGCAAAACCAATTCTTAGTGGATCTGTAATTAACAAAAGAAACACTCGTGCCCAATTTAAAGTATGTAGGTCAAAAATTCTTTCTAAAAACAGAAACGTTGTCTATAAGACCTCCGAAACCACCTTTGGGAGTTGATTTCCATAAAACACATTCTTAATAAATCTCTACTACCAAAGTATGCCAGCCAAAATTCAAGAATGTAAACCCGTTCAAAAATGGGAATTTTTATCCATTACTCCCTCATAACTCTCGCGGGAGTCATAATTTTCAGAAAATCTATCTTAGCCGATCTTTTCTCTACAAAGGTAGACGCTTGCCAGATTTCTGGTTTGTACGTCAAATAGTATTTTTTTTAAAATCAATTACGACTCTGCATCCTCACCACTCGTGGGAATTTATTTCTGAAAAACCCGTTTTTAGTGGATCTCAACTCAATAAAAGAAACATTCCTGCCAAATTTCAAGTCTGTAGGACTAATACTTTAGGAGATTTAGTGATGGGTAAGTAAGTTGCCTTTCTCCTATGTATGCATAAAACCACATATTAAATATGATACATGTCGTGTGTTCTGAACTACTTTCTATCCATCTACATATAATCAACTACTCCTCGACAGCCAGCGCAATTATCTCGTTTCTCACTCCACAGAAACAAAACACAGTCTCCGTCGTGTTAAAAACACTCCCAAGAAACTCTATTCTTGGTACAGCAAACCACGCGCCATGCGTCGGTTCTCAATCAAATTAACTCGCTTTCCATAATACCAAATCCCGGTCAAGCGCTCCACGCTTCCAAAACACAAGGGATTATCTCTCGGTCAGTCACCTCCTTCTCCAAACACAGTAACCCCTCCCCCGCAGATGCGGGAATGTCGCCAGTTCTGAAAGAACCTACCGCTAAACAGTAGTCAGACACTACAATACATATTAATCAACAACTTTTAAGCGAAAGTCATGCTTCATTACATCTTTATTGAAATTTAAATATTGTTGCGTAGATCTGGGTTCAAGGGATTTTATGCAACTAATCCTTAAGAACAAAATATTTCTTCAATAGATGCAATGTATTGTAGAAAAGAATCCTTAAAATACAGGGTACATCTGTAAAACTCTCAAAATAAATTCCAGAAGTTTTCGCACTTCTGCAGCACTCAAATACAGTTATCAGTGTCTAAAACTACAGGCATGTAAAGTTAAAGTTTATCCACTAGCAACCTCTTGGTCATAGGCAAGTGGATGTGAACTCTGCAACAGTTGAAGCAAAACTGACTCAGATATACAAGCGACAGCTATTTATAGTGTGCGCAGCTATCTTCCAGCGCTTTCTCGAAACATCCGCTTACGCCATAGGTCGTAACGTTACCGACATTTCCAGTAATTTTCCAAATCACAAAAAATAGTCGCCAAGTTTGATCCCCAAAAATTATCCCAACGTAGCTATATCTACAATATTTCGCAAAGTTCCCATTGAAACGCCATTATAAGGTGAATGACAGTGGCGCTTAAGAATATTACAGTTTTTATCATAAAATGAATGCAACAGAAAATAATATTAACTTATTAAACATACAGATTTAATTTATTTACACTATTCCAAGATAAATTTAAGCATTAATTACAAAAAAAATTGAAACACTATGCTCTATTACTTACTTTGTTGTGATTGCATATCGAAAATATCTTCGGAAAAGTCAGTCTACATTCCAGGTGTTCAGAAACCTCAATTAATTACAGCTAATGCGAAGAACACATGAAGATGAATAGACATCAAAGAGCTTTTGATGTCTTTGAAGCATTTCAATCACTTATTTCAACACATGCATAATTAATTAAGTGAAATACTCTCTAAACTGATTTCCAGAGGAAGTTGAGTTCCTTCCCATTATAAATTTAAGTGGCGGGAGAGAGGTAATCAGTAATGAAATAGTGAATGAAAGTAAAAAGGCAACATTTATAAGTAATTTTAATCTTTTTAAATGAATTAATTAGACAATTACTTGAGAGGAAGAAAGGGGAAAAAACACAGATGATTAAGTATTAATTTGACAAATATTAAAAGTTTTTCAATAAGTAACAAAACAGCAACAGAAATTCGTCGCATTTTTTTCGATCGGATGGCAATAATCCCAAAAAAATTTCAGGAGTTGGCGAAATCCGATTATCTCCAAATGCAGTACTAGAAAAGCATTTTGTTAATACTTTAAGTAGATATTCTCCAATGATAGAGTAACTTCATATGTTTATCACGCAATACAGGATATATTATTCAATTCCTACACTATTAGCTCACAATCTCCATATATTTATTTGTTTATTTATTTACCTTGGTGGAATTTTCAATCGTTTGTAAAATACATTTTAAAGCGTTCAATATAGCTGAAATTTTATATACAGGATTATTTTGGATGACAATACAATAATTTAATTGTAATTAATAAAAATTAATTTATTAAAACTAATTATTTAAAGAATTTCAGATACAGCCACGTTGGTTTCATTTTTAGCGACTTGAATCAAAACTTTAAAAGATTTTTTCCTCAAGTTTTAAAGCATTCAGTTGAACTGAAATTTTATGTACACGATTGTTTTGGATGACAATACGATACTTTAATGATAGTTGATAAAAATTAATTACCACTTAATGTTTTGATTCTGTCATATGTATCTACATATTTATATTAATTGTGTAACTATTTAATAAAAAGTAGCTTAAATAAAATTTTTCTTTGTTGATCTAAGTAGGAATTGACTTAATTTTTTTTTTACATTACTTTTTTTTTTATATATATATATTTACTTGTCATTTTGTTATTTTACTATAGATTAATATTTTATTCAATAAGTGAATATTAAAGGGAAATAACTCAAGTTTCGCATACATGAGAAAAGAGATAATTAAAAAAACGTGAGTTATTCAAAAACAATGTAAATATATTTACGTTGATCGGGGTTCGAGAATTTTATGCAAATCAGTCTCAAACAAGACAGTTCTTTGAGAGCGATGAGAATTTACAGTCGCAAATCCAATTCTTGAAATACATGGTACACGGCAAAATTCGCAGAATAAATCTCAGAAGGTCTTCACATCTTCAACAATGCTCAGACACAACTTATCAGTGTCTAAAATATACATATGTAAAAGATTATTTACATGCACCGCTCGTCCTACTCGACACAGCCGAACTAATCGCAAGTCAACTCTTCACGGACAAGGAAAGACTACTAATCGCTAGTCAAAAAACAATACCGACTCAGTTTCGGTGAGCATCTATTATAGACCTCGCGGATTCTTCGAGAAAGATCCGTTTGCGTCATAGATCGTGAAGTTAGTGTATTTCTCCACTAATATACAGAAGAATCCATAGGGTCATGAACTCGCCTAGGTGGTTGCTATGTCTCCAACTTGGTCGCCAAAAATGATGCCAACTTGACTCTATCACCAACATTTCGCCGAGTTCCCATAGAATGGCCATTATAACTTAAGGGACAGTGTTGCTTGTGAATATTACAATTTTAACATAATATAAAATAAATGTAACATAGAGTAATATAAATGTATTATACATCCACAAGTACAAAGATTATTTACACTATTTTAAACAAAATTCGTAACAATATACTATTCCCATACTTACAGCCAAAGAACTAATACAACTTTTCAAACTATTTTAAAAATTGTGTAGTATTTCATAAGACATTTAATTCAGAATATCTTCCTTATATTTGGAAACATGAACATTTTTAAATGCAAGTTAAAACAAAAACATTTTTTTTTAATTAGATAAATTCTGAATACTTTTTCAATTTATACAAAAAAACAGCTTTGTAAACAAAAATTTAAGTAGATAATTGACTATTAAATTTTAATTTTCATCATTTTTTTCTAATTTATGTAAAAGTTAGTAACATTAATTTTAAAAAAAATTATACTCAAACTTTTTCCCTGGATTTCGGTAAACAAAATTGGTCATCGCAACTTCTTATAAAAAATGTGAAACCAATTTGGTTCAGAAAGAAGAAAATAGTATTTTTTTATCTATCTTAAAATAATACATATAATCACCTGCCCTTTACACAAACATTAACATAAAAGGATTGGACTTCTAAAATAAAAATGTACATGCAAAAATTTATTAAAATCTTATTTCTTCAATTTCTAAGTAGACTGAAAGCATTTTGTACATAAAAATATTTTTCTAAACATTAAATTCTTGCTTCATTGTAAGTAATAAAACTGTGAAACAACAAAATGGGAAGTAGAAGATAAAACATTATTTTTTGAAATGCCACCTTATAATAAAACACTTCCGTTTTGTTTGTTTTTTCTACCATTAAAATATTAGGTCACGAACAATCGTTTAAACAATCATACTCCATACATGCGAAGGAAATTCAGAACACAGCTGTCGAGTGAAGAAAAAAAAGAACGGTAAATAAAAAAAAAAGAAACACTTGGACGAGAGTGCCATTTTTTTCATACCGGGAAGAAAACACAGAGTTTATGAATTTCTTTAATCGAACATAAAAAATATTAAAATCAATTGTTGATTAGGCGTAGGGTGCTAAGCAGCAGGAAGAAATGAACTGTTAAAAGAAATTATACACACACACACCATAAAATGGAATCATGATTTTCCGTGCACAAGTTGTAGGAAACATTTTTGAGTTTCGAACCAATTCGCAAACGATTTTTTTAAAAAAAATGTTTTAAACAAAATTTTCTGACATGAACGTAACATAACCTTAATTTAGAACTACTTGTAACAGGTGGTAAATAGAAAATTAGAATTCCCAATTAATTACACTGAAGAAAAAGATTTATTTTAAACTGTAGATTCACTAAAAATTAAATCCAGAATTCAGAACTTGAAAGGTTGAAAAAAAAATGATGTGATAAAGAAATTGAAGTTACTTTCTCACAATAAAATAATCTGTAATTGATTTAAAAAAACTGACAAATCACTTTGCGAAAGCCCATGCATATTTAAATGTTCAGAAAAATAATTATTGCATGTAATTTTTATTTTTAAGCGTCTTAAGAAATCAAACGAGCTAATAAATTACAGTAGTATAGTATGTGTTTTGCCATCTTTTTATGTTTTTTCCAAGATCTTTCTTAAATATGCTTTTTAATCTTTCAAATTACATTTATAATTTTTTTCTTACAGTGGAAAAAAGTATGTTTGTTTTCAACTAATTTAGAATCGAGAAAAAAAAGGATAAAGAGAAATTAAGTTAGATAAAAACTAAACCCTTTAAGAAAAGTTTTCTTTTTTCTTTTCTTCTTTAATTTAGTAAAATACATTTCATGGTTAGTAAAATTGAATAAATGATTAGCTATATATATATATATATATATATATATATATATATATATATATATATAATTTTATAAGCAAAATTTGTTCAGAAGAATTTCAAAATATTAAGAAACAACTAGAACTTAATTAAATTTAAAATAAATTTGCCTGCCTAACCAATTTTTCATTAAATTTAAAATTATAAATTAAATGTATTCATAGAGGGAGATCTTAAGTTTGGAAACTATGAAATAAATGTAAAAAGGCTACAATTATAATTTAAACACTTAAAATATATTACTGTATCTTTATTATAGTTAGATTTAAATCCTTTTAAATAATTCTATATATATATATATATATATATATATTAGATGTTATTTTAATTTTGCTTTAATCTTGGAAATAATGAAATAAATAAAAACTCTAATTATAATTCAAGTATATTAAATACGATATTGCAACACGTTAAAGATGCTGCCCGTCCGGTACAGTGGTTAGTGACGCTGACTGCTGTGCCGTAAGGCCTGGGTTCGAATACCGGAAAATTCTTGGATATTTGGAAACATACAGTGCCTTTGCTGAATAGGGGTACTCTAGACAGACCTTCCTCTCGTGAGATTTGTAGAAGGAGAAGAGAGATGTGGAAGACCACTAACCACCTCCACAGGATGTTCTCCCTGAAAATTGGGGAGGAATCGAGCCAAATCGTAGTCACCTGTTTGATGCTCAAAGCTACGACTGACGACAAGCGTACATCTAGCCTTTTGCCATGATGAATTTTGTGTGCCTCAATATGACGCCGTCAGACAGGTGACTTTAGTAATAACAACACATACTTATAATAATTAGGTCTTAATAGTTTTGAATAATGAAATACAGTTGTGTACCTCTATTTAACGAAGTAGCTAAATTCCGAAAATGTTCTTTATGTGGACAATTCGTTAAATAGAGATTCCCCTTTTAATACACTTTATTAGCCATATAAAACAAAGATTTTTATTTCATAAGCACTATATATTATTAAAAAAAAGTAATTATCCACACTTTTTAAAATTAATATATTTTTATTTTATATTTCTTACCCATCAAAAAGCAACCTGCCAAAAAAAAAAAGGTTGTCCATCAATACACTGTATTTTCAATTTTTAAAAATAACTTTATATTAAATTTAATGAATTTAAGTGACATTTCCAATTTTGAGTCAACACGTAATTTTAAGCATATATTTATTATTTTATAACCAATAATTTTAAGCATACATTACCACATGTGTCCTTAAATTTAATTAGTGATAAAAACTTTTAACTTTATTTGAGTTTTTTGCTTAAAAAATTATGGCAGTTTATTATTCTCGGTGAATTAAGCAACTGGTAAAATCAGATCAAGCTCATTGATCATCAAAAAATGTGTTAAAAAAGAGAATAACTTGAAATATCCAGAAATATATATATATATATATATATATATATATATATATATATATATATATATATTAAAAATAAGAAGGGAAAAACGAATCCTACTAAAAAGAGTTCGTTAAACAGAAAATACACTTCGCTATTGGGAGGTTATTTTTCGAAGAAAATAGTAAAAAGTTCTTGATTCCAAAAAAAAAGGGGTTCGTAAAATAGAAAAATTCATAAATAGAGATTCGTAAAAAGGAGGTCCGACAGTAAAGGATTAAAGTAACAAAAATATTGGAATAAAGTGGAAAATACACACTGTTATAAAAAAAACTATAAGACCACTTGCCTTTAAAATTTTAAGGAAAAAGTGTATATAAAAGTTATATGATATTGGTTACACTTTTTCTGATCACCTCAAGCAATCTATAATGACCAAGTAGAGAAAATTCAAAAATAGTGTACCATTCTTTTTTAATAGTTTCTTCCAGCTCATTGGAGTGGTCAAGGCAACAGATTTATGACTGGATTGCCGCGAGTTCGAACCTAGTGCCACTGATTTCCGCCATATAGAGAGACCGATACAGTTTAAATATGTCGAGGACAGGGGGGTTGCAAAACCGGGATACCGAATACCGGTATTTTGAGCCATTTGTACAATTTCATAATACCGGAATTCACAAGCTTAAATACCGATTTCTCGGTGTTTACTAGAAATTTTTTAAATTTTCTCCACAAAATGTTTAGGAATCCCAAACCACACAAGTAAAATATTATACGTTTTTTTTTTTTTTTTTGTCTCCCTAACGGGCGAAATTAATTCGACTGTAAATATAAAGTTGCATCGTACAACTAAGAAAAGTGATAAAATATGTGAATTATCCAAGGAGTAGGACTAAAACTGTTCTACTACAGCTCAGTGATTCTGCGCACGCGGAGAATTCGTCGTCTGATATTCGTATCCGTGAAAACAAGGCTGTAGTTGTGAAGAATGCGCTTAATATTTCGATACTTTTTTAATTGGGGAGTTTGTTATTCACATTGTATTTGCATATCATACTCGTATTTACAAATAATCATGATTTTATAAATGAAAATGAAAAAGAAGAAAAGAGATTAACCAATTCAAATTTGATCAAGTTTATAGTAAATTTTTTTATAGTTTTTATATATATATAAACCACAAATCTTATTTACTTTCAGAAGAATTCGGTATAGTTATCGAAGATGATTGTGACACTAATGTCGGTAGTGAAAAGGAATTGTCTCTTGAACAAAAATTAGAATTAGCGATAGCTAAAAAAAATTTCAACAAACCAAAATACACTACAGAAATCAGCAATATGCAAAAACATCCGACGAGAAATAGATTTATTTGAAGATGAGAGATTTACAGGTAAATACTTGGAAAAAATATATCACTTATTGCTAACAATACCACCAACTAGCGTAGATGCCGAAAGAGCGTTTTCGACAGCTGGTAATTTTTGTACATAATTACCTTCCAGGATTAATGGCAGTACAATTAATGCATATTTTTTAAGATCACATTTAAAAAATTTGTAATAGTACTACAGACTGAATAGGGGTATTTCCACTTGTTTTGAGATTTGAATAAATAAGATGCTCCTTTACTTTTTTGAAATTCTGTATATACTGTCATAATTTAAAAATTAGAAATTAATTTTTTGTGCTATTTACACTCTCTATAAAACTGGCAAATAAAACAAAGAAACACCTGTATTTTCATTATTTTCCTAAAACTTCTACTACCGGTATTAAGATCTAAAAAATAATACCGAATAACGGTATTGAACTTTTGGTCAGATATTGCAATCCGTGATCGAGGCTCAAACGTTCTCCCGTTGATGTTGAAGTTAGAAGAAGGGGGTCACCTCTGGTGTCCTCCTCGTCACTCGACCATGGTTTAGAATTACTAGAACCGTCGTCAATAGCCCTCGTACAGCTTTATAGTGAAACGATCAATTTACTCACTCACTCCAGCTCATTGTCAGATGAAAACTTCTTATTATTAGCATAAATTTTGAGACATAATTCAGAGCGGGCCCAAACAATGGACCCGTTTTTAAAAAAATCAAATTTTTGATGGTATCAACATTTGAAGAGAACAGTTTGCTAGTACAAAAAGAAAAGAATTGGCCAGCCAAGCGTCCCGGAAGAAGATATGGAGATGGTCAGGCAAAGTTTTGTTCGAAGTCCACCAGAGCTGACGCCTGTAAACTTTGGATGCCCCAGAAAACGGTACGGAAAATTTTACGAAAAACATTAACTGGCTCAACTGGGCGTAGAATGTCACAACCATATCCGCGATATCTAAATATTACATTCAAGATCATTAGAGGCCTTACGGTTAGACAGAGCCCTCAACACCGTCATAACAAAAATAATGGATCTATACCTCTGAAAAACACAAGGGATTGTGCCTCTTTAAATATGTTCCATACTTGGCAATTGATTTGTTTCTCGCTCTCTCACCGATAGTATATCCTCAGCTGCAGGTGAGAAGCTTTCTTTTAGAACGGCTCTGAGCTGTTGTTATATTTTTCACATAGCAACTTTTAAATTTTATGGAACTTTCAATTAATTATTCTCTTTTTTCTTATTAATTATAATGAGAGGGTAATACCATTTTTTGGTAAGATACATCGTATTTTGAAGCCATGGGCTCTGAAAAACACAAGCTATTAAGAGATCTCTGGCTCTTGCTCCTTCACATAAAGATCTGATTACCCTCTGTAGTGTCTGAACTACTGTTGGGCGATTATGGAATTTTGGCGCTAATCGGCACGTTTCCGGAGAGGAACTGCTGCCTTTTTTTTCAAAAGAAGGTGATTGACTCTCAAGCAGGACGGTTAGGGATGAGAGAGGGTCCCTTATTTTGGAAGCGCGAAGGGGTGAACTCTGATTTGAGAGTGAAGAAAAAGCGAGTTAATTGGACTGCGACCAATGCACAGCGCGTGGTCTGCTGTACCAAGAATAGAGTTTTTTGGGAGCGTTTTGTTTGAGAGTAGTAAGAAACGAGATAATTGTGTTGGCAGTTAGGAAGTGTTGAGAAGTAGTTGATCATGTATTGAGAAGTTTAGAAAGTAATCGAGAAACATTACACCCTCTGCTGTAAGTCTGAAGCGGGATTCATCTCCGAATTGCTTGCAACGTCAGTGTTGGCAACTATCCTGAATCACAGCTACGACATCATTCTAGGTAACTCGGCTAATATTGTGGGATTAAAAGAAAATGTCTAAAAATACCACTGATATCGCCACAGTCAAGCGCTTAAAGAGATAAGTGAAAGAACCACGATAATATGGAAGATGCGTTGTTACGTTATTGTAGTACGTTGGATAGCGTATAATGACACTGTAACGTTTCAAAGAATAACGGTAGCGTATTCTTGGTTAATTAAAATATGGAATTTATTTACGTCACAACTATTGAATATTTTTTTCTAAATGATACATTAAAGTTATTAAACTTAATTATAGATTGTTAGAGTCCAATATTTTGTGAGAGGAGGATTCGGGGGTCACCGCTCCCGTGTAAGTTCAAAGCATCTCTCCTCTCTCATCTTCCGGTCGTCGGTGTTCGATTCCTCGGGGGTCAAAAAGGGGTTGCGCTGCAGCTGCAAGATGCACGTGTGGGTGTCGGATCCACCAAAGATTTCGACCGCTGCTGGGAGTGGCTACGTTACAACATCATTAAAGCAGCCGGGATTTGTCGCCCCGTTATCTGATCTTGCCTCGAATTCGTGCGCCTTAGCCTTACAAAGTCTTTGGCCACGATAACCTAAAGATTCTAGTGAACTCGTGGCCTGAGAATCGGTCGCGGGTTCAAAGCCTGGCGCCACAGGAGGCCCGTCATTTAAAGGGGACTGGTGCCCACTAAATCTGTCGAAGCGCAATGTTCTCCGGTGTGATCATTAGGAAAGACGATGCCAACTCAGGTGTCGTCTTCGGCACTTGACCGAGGTTCAGAATTGCGAGGTCTGTCCCCATTAACCCTTGTGTTGCTTTATAGTGCAACATCAATAAAATTCCCACTCACTCACTTCCAAAACGTTTATTTAGCTGAGGAGTTACTTGTAATAAATTATCTTGCCAGTACCTTTGCGCCAAACATGTTCTTATGGTGAAAATGGTAAATGACAGTCTATTTCCCGGTATAACCTGCCACCTTCACGCATTCTGTTTGTGCCATCAGGAACGAAGTTGTTCAATAATTGGCTATAATACCTTCGACGTCTTAACAGTCTTATTGATTATGTTTGTAAGGAACCCAGTGACATCTCTTATGGGGAAGTTACATTCTAAAAATAACGTTGACGAAAGCGCCGAGGGGTAAACTTTATGGTAAAAACTAAAAATATATGTTGATCTATGGGAGGGAAAGTCCCCCGACACCCCCCTCCCTCTCCCTTGTACGCTCCTGAGGGAAACCTCAACACACCGACAACAAGATAAGATAAACCATTTATATACTGAGAGTTGTGTAGTAGAAATGTGCGCTAGGACCAAAGTTGCAAAGTTTTTTTGCTCTTGAAAATTTGATCAGTTGTATATTTGGTATAAAGAAGTTGTCATTCGAAAGTTTGAGATAATCGGATTATTTTTAGAATTCTTTTGGCTCTTTTATTATTATTATTATTTGTAGAAGAGTTTATTTGAGAATAGTTACTATAATAACACTTCTCACAAACTACTTAGAAATGTTAAACAGGAAACACAATTTTAATATATGAACAGCAGTAAAAACCTTTTTTCGTCAAGACTGTAAATAAAATAAAGTTCGGTGTTTTTTCAGTAGTCATTACGTAAAGAAATAAATTCCGCGTGTAAAATCATATTACAAACATTCTTGGAGAAAAAAATTTAATGCAGGCAAAATCTATTATATATATATATATATATATATATATATATATATATATATATATATATATAGATAGATAGATGGATAGATAGATAGATACATACATACATATATATATAATTTATATTTTTCTGTCATAATTTAACTTTATGCGGAACTGTTTTCCCTCACTTGTATTTGGTGGGAAACATAACCAGTTGATACACTCCCGAAGTAAGTCTTACTATCTACGTTTTGCATCGAATTTAAATCTACAATGTGAATACTAGTAGGCTATAATTTTATAATTATATTTTATTAGTTTAGTGATTCTATTATAATGTTTAAATTCCTCCAAATGTTATTCTTTCCTTTCCTCTTGGTACGTAGTATGACAAACTACAGGTGAAGGTTGGCTAGCCCTAAACTTGTTTAGCCCTAAAACTTGTTGCAATCTTGGTTCCTAAAACCAGGAGTTTGTTATAGTACTACTGTGCCTATTCTTCCTATTTAGTATAATTATCCTAGGTTCTAACTATATGTGTATTTTTATGTTTTGGATTTTATATATATATATATTGCAGATACTTCATTTTTTTTAATTCTTTAAACAGGCACTTTCATGTATTATTTTCTTTGAAATATGGAGTATAAAATATATAGTATACATGAATCACACACCCGATTTTAAAAGCATCACTATTTTTAAAAAATGACTTATATAAGAAAAAAAATTATTTTATTATAACTATGTATTAAATGGCACTCTGTTTTCAAACAATAAACATAAACAGAAAAAGTTCAATCAACAACTGCAATACTTATACTGTAAAAAAATATTGTGCAGTGAATAAAAGAGTAGCAATTTATGGCAGAACAATTCAAATAGAACGAAATCATTGAATGAAGTGTTCTGTTATGTAGTAAAAATAAACAATAAACAATTTACACGATTTGTGCATTAATGTGGATCACGGTTATATGGAAAAAATATATATATTTAGTCCTAAGGCAGGGGCCAACCCGCGGCACGAGTGCTACAGTGTGACATGGTGGAGTCGTAACAATGAAACGTGAAGACTTACCGAAAATTTTTAAAAATTTGAAAAGATAATAAATAAGCATTTTTACAATTTTATTGAAATAGGGTTATCTCAGACAAAAAAAACCCTCAAAATTTGGATCAAAATGTGTGTGTGTGTGTGTGTGTGTGTGTGTGTGTGTGTGTGTGTGTGTGTGTGTGTGTGTGTGTGTGTGTGTGTGTGTGTGTGTGTGTGTGTGTGTGTGTGTGTGTGTGTGTGTGTGTGTGTGTGTGTGTGTGTGTGTGTGTGTGTGTGTGTGTGAATAAATGTTTTCTGCTATGAACATAAAATAAATATCACTCAAAACTAGCTGATGTGCACCTACAATAACTAAATTTTGTAGGCATCTGTAAGAGTTAATCCTAATGTAGATGACATAGTAAAAAAAAGTAGTAATTAAAAGCCACATAAAAAAAAGTAAATACTGAGCGTTTAATAATTATTTCGAATTAAATTATTCAAATTACTCATTTTTATTTTATACTTAACCTTATTTTTTGAACTTGTTAAAAGTTCATTAAAATAAAAACCTAAGTTTGTGTGTACTTTAGTATTATTTATTATATACCATTTTTAACTTTCAACTACATAGATTTGCATTAAAAAATATGCCATTTGCTTAAAAATTCCATAATAAGCTTATAAGTAACATATTTTCATTTTTTCCAAATTTGTTTGTTGGAAAAGCTGGAAGTGGCACGTTTAATTATTTTTTATCAAATAGTGGCACTCTTCTTAAAAAGGTTGGGCACCCCTGTTCTAAGATATGGAGAAAAGAAGAAAAATTATTTTAAAACAACATCTCAAATTTTAATATTACTTTAAAAGGGTTGAATTTTTGTAAAGAGGGAAAAGAACTTAATTTTTGGTTAGATGATTTTAGATTCAAAATAAAATTATTTTTCTACAATATTAAAAACCAAAAGCGATGTTTTTTGATAAGTGAAAGCTGAGTAGAGTGAATTTCATAACCTAGCTCCGTCGAATCAGTCCGTTTCAAGCTTTTTAATACACTTTTATAAGCTTCACTTGTAGATAACGGAATCTTTGAATTCAATTTTTACCCACTTTAAGAGGTCAGATGAATTCGAAATTTTTCCCATTTGTCCAGGATAAATGACAATACAATAACTTAAAAGTTTTGCTCCATTATCTTGATCAGGATTATCAGAACTAACGATTTTCCATTTTCAGATCCCATCCCGCATCTGACGACTAATCCAGATCCCATTTCCAAATTCGGTGACTAAAGGATTGGGTTACAATTTGGTTCGATTAACTATGAAAAGTTATTTAAAAAGTGTTGAAAAGCTAAAATCTTTTTTTTTTCTTGACAATTTCAGATTTTTACATTTTTAAATTGTATAGATTTTAACCTTTCTAAAAATACCTTACTTTAACATCTAAGGTAATTAGAAGCCCTTAAAACCTATTTTTAAATAATCGTTGAAACTGGGCCACACCCATTTAAATGAGGAAAAATGTAAACAAAGTTGAACGTCTGAAATAAACTAAAGCATTTATCTTTTATTGTAAATTGAGCCTTTTATTTTCTTATTTCCTAGTCGATCAGAAATCTTACTGTAGACATGAAAATCAATGTATCTCAAAATGTAATTTTGATGTTCGATGTACCTTTTCTATAAGAAACTACTGTTTACAGGTATGTAAATTTTTTATAATATATTCATAATGATGGCTAATATATACTAAAATGAGCTTTTTGTAAAAAACTCAAAAATGTATTTTTTACAAATTTTTTTATGTGAAAAATGCGTCAAAAATTTCCGTGTGTTTGATAAAATATTTCATAAATTACGAAAAAACTCAAAATTACCTAAAAGCTTTTTTCAGCATAATGAAAAAAGTGTGCTTTAATTGCATAAAAAATTTCAAACATATACATGTAACAGATTTTGAAAAAGGTACATCGAAATTAGTCAATGTAATATTGTCGGTATATAGGTTTCCTACTCAACATGCTTTTATAAGTTTCACCTGTATGTAACGCAGTGCTTCTCAAACTTTCAATACTGGCGCCCCCCTTTTCAATCATAATTTTTATCGCGCCCCCCTTATACATTAATAATGTACTAAATCCAATAATAATGCACTTTTTTTTACGCTAAAGCTGCAATATGTGACCTTAATTATAAACCATACAAATTAATAACCTAAGTAGTAAATTTTGTATACGTTACTTTTAAGCAAAAAAAAATTAAGTAATAAGATAATTATTATGTTATTTTTCCTTTCTCTAATTTTTAAATTGAACATATTGCAAAATACAGTGGCTGCTTAGAAGACAAAATATAGATATCAGCTAAATATAGAAAAAGAACTCAGAGGGTCAATTTCTAATCATAAGCATTCCTTATAAAAACTTTGCTTTGCAAAACAAGCCCATGGAATTCGTTAATACTTATTAAACTTCCTCTTAATTTAGTATTAATTAATTAGTTATAAAATACTCTATGCAGCACTGATACATTAAAAGTATACCGGCTGAAGTGCTCGCTCTTTGCCCGAGTTCATTTATAAGAAAATAAAACATTATTGATATAATAGCTAAATTGTAAGGAGAGTAAAGCCAAGTGCGCGACAATGTTTACAAAAATATAAAATGATTTTTCTCAAAAAGGTTGCTCAAATTATAATTAGTCTTAAGCGAATTGTAATTTTAAGCCTCACAGAAATATCATTTATAATTGTTGTTAAATAAGGAACAGTAACATATAAAATTCCGATGAAGAATAATTTTTCTCATATGTATGCAAAAAGACTTCAACATGTCTTAACCCGGGAGCAGGCGTGCACTCGATACGATCGAGCGGGTTTATTAAGTCACCCCAATCCTTTTTTTTTTTATAATTTTTTTATTGTACACTATACAAATCGTTATATTCCAATGAATAATTTAATTAAGAGAAAGTTTACTTACCCCTACTTTCAATGACTTTTCAATTTTTCTTTGGTAACAAACAGTTTTGGCAGAATGAACGATTTTGTGATCTGTGTCCCGCGCGACCACTTCCCGGAAAAAGTGTATTATGGTAATATGTATGTTACTGCTAAAAAAATTGTGTAAAATGTTTTTCGTTATGCTTTATATGTTTGAAATTACTCATAGAAATAAGTCTCTGTGTTTTTCCAAATATCATAAAACTCTTTTGCATGGAAAAAAGCGCAACAGAGAAATACATGACTTACAACTTCCCTAAATGATAAACAAACATAAGAGAGGGGTCATAACTAACTGTACCAATAACTTAGGTCAAACAGATTATCAGCAAAAACAGATTACAGCTATAATGTGCAGTATTTCAAAAATAATCACAGGGATGAATTTTTTATGTTCCTAAATTTTTTCGATTCTGGGTCTGGGATTTGTTTTTTCTCTGAAAGAGCAGTATGTTAGGATTAAAAAGAAAACGTAATAAAAAATCTCTCATCATGGGATTACAGCAAATCAAATAAAAGTTTTTTATTTGGTTATAAGATCAAAGATAGCTTATTATAGGTATTGAAGAAGTTTTTATTTTTGATGACTTAATATCGCGCGTGCCTATAAATTATATTAGAGTAAAAGTGCTCTTTTTATTATGTCTGAAAGCATTTTGTTTTAATTCATTCCAGTAAATTAACTATTTTTTAAATCTTTATTTTCGATGTGCTCGCGCCCCACAGTTTGAGAAACACTGATGTAACGGAATCTTTGAACTTGATTTTTACCCACTTTAATAGGTCAGATTAATTCGAAATTTTGCACACTTGTCAAGGACCGATGACAATACAATAATTTCATAATTTTGTTCCATTCTCCTGATCAGGATAATCAGGAATAATGATTTCCAGATTTGGCAACTAATTCATTATACCATTTCTAGATTTGGCGACCAATTCCATACACATTGTCAGATTTGGGGATTAATTCCAGATCCCATTTCCAGATTTGGCGACTACAAAATTAAGACTAACCCTAAAAGCGAAAACTTTTTTTTTTGCGTCAGCAATTTCTTATCATAATATAAACAATAATCAAGTATTTCTGAAAATGGAAATAAAAAAAATGCTCGTGCATGTAAAAAAAAATGTTCTAACTCAGGGATGGACAAACTTTTTCGGTCGCAGGCCAAAAATTTTTAAAAAAAAGTGTATGAATAAATAATAATTTAAAAAACTAAAAATACATGTTTTTATGATCGAACTAAAAAATGAAAAATAAATCATAATTTAAAAAAACTAAAAAACACGCTTGGTTAATAGGACAAAAGAGTAAAAAAATAATTCTTAATATAAGAATGAAATGATTTTCGAGAAAATTAATGTCATTGTGATAAAAGCGTGGGGTACTTTGCATTACATTTACATTTTTACACTAACTCAGCATTTCGGAATAGAACTATAAGAAATTATAACAATTGATATAGAGTCCCCCCACGCTTTTACCACACACACACACACACAATGACATTAATTTTCTCGTAAATCATTTTATTCTTATATTAAGAATTATTTTTTTACTTTTTAGTTCCATTAACCATAAAAGCATGTTTTTTTTTCTTTTGACTATAACTTATTCCGTCTTCCCCTTTATCGTGCACTGCAATTTTTTGACAGTAGGTAATTTTTTTAAATTTCATAAAAAAGAAGTTACTTAATATACTTTGTTTTTTTCTCGTAACCATTTAGTTTATGTCCTCTCATCGCAATAAATGTTAAAAAAACACTAAAAAATAACTATTTTTATTTAACAAAAATTATGCTTTGATTTCTTACCATAAAAAAAGTTCAACACATAAATTTCATGTATTGTGCAACCATATGAAATGCAAGTAAATTGCACCCTATGGAACAAGTACTTCTAAAATGTGATAAAAAAAAAAGATATGCTCTCGTCTCTAGTTCAGTTTCGCCATGTCCTCCTCGAGGGGTTATGGCCTCAGCAGAGAGGAATAAGAGCTAATTGGCCTACGCCAAGCTTACGCCAAGGTGAAATATACCAACCATAACCAAAATTCAGGAATGTATGCATTTTTTCAATATTCAATAACAATTAAAATGATTTCAATTAGATGTGTTTATTTATATATGGTTAGGTTAATCAGTTAAAAGATCAATTTAATTTACTAAAGTACATATTTTAATACAATACATGAAGTTAAATTGTTAGATTAATATATAGTACTGTGCAAATTAATTAGGTCGAACACAAAATTTTTCACAAATGTTGTTTAATTAGTATATGTTAATTGACATGCACGGTACAGCAATATAATACAAAATATGTCCTCCTCTAGCTTGAATGAGATCTTGTTTACGGTTTGGCATGGATTCCACTAAATTAGAACGTAAGTTTTTAACTTACCAAACTTTTATAGCATTCTCAATCATTGTTTTCTTTGTTGAGTAGTCCATTTTACTCTCACGTCTTTTTACAATGCTCCCTAAATTTTCGATGGGATTTACATCAAGCGAATTACCGGGCCAATTCAAAACCGTTATTTTTAGTTTTTGAAAAAAAAAATTGTTGTAAACTTAGAAGTATGGCATGGAGTAAGATATTGTTGAAATATACCAACACCACCAGCGAACGTTTGCATCATAAGCACAACTATACTTTCTCTTATAGAAATATATTGCTTAGAGTTCATCTTCCCTTCAACTGGTACTAAGCTCCCAGGTCCTCCAGAAATAAAATAACCCAAAAACATCTGTTTTTGACGGTACTTAACCGTTTGAATAAGATGTTGTTCTCAGATGGGTTCTCCACTACTTTGCCTGAAAAATCTTGGCGAAATCCCAGCTCAAGAAAATACGTTTCGTAGCTGAATACAACCTTCTTTCAATCTTATGCCGTCCAGAATTGAAATTTCATGGCCAAATCCAAAGGATTTTCTTCATTACAGGTGTCAGTAACTGCTTTTCGATTGGTTTTCTTGCAAATCTCCCAGCTTCAATAAGCCATCGTCAAACTAGTCGATGAATCCACGCTCACACCAGTGGCTAATAATTCTCTCTCAAGAGGCGTTGTACTATTTCATACAAGAAATTTGTCTGCTGCAGGTGTGGTCTTGCATTTGTGTATGCATTTACTCCAGCGTTTTGGAGACAACTATCCCCAAATTCTTTTGCTGATTATTAATCCTAGAAAAACTAGACTTCCCAACTCCAACTGCTACAGCAATATCCATCACAGTTTCAGAAGTATGCTGACGAAGAGTAACAACTAGTCCATTTCCTGGGAGGGATGTCTATTTTTTAAGGTGCCTGACTAGTTGCGGAAGCATTTTTTTGAAATATTGGTGAAAGTTCATTTTTAAACTCAGTTTTTGTTTAATTATAACTGAAAACTTATAAAAACAACAAAGAAAGAAAATTTTCAACATATTTTTGTAAGAAAATGGACAATTTTAGGCTAAAATTAGACATTTTTTGCACATCGCGGCAAACACTGTAAAATAAATTCTAATGCATAAGATAAAAAAAGCACTTTGAATTTTATTCAGAAAGCGTTTATCTATCTCTGTTTTTAGCGCTAACCTTTTGCTCTATCATCTTTGAATAATTTCAGTTTATCACAAAATTAGGGGTCAAAAAGTGCACAAAAGGAAAACTTTTAAAAAATTTTGCATTTATCACAAAGAGAAAGAATCATAAAGAAAGGTAAATATATTGTTTTTTCTTATTCTTTAGTGCACAGTATGCATACTATAATAATAAACAATGATGCTAAATTTCAGGCAATTATCTCAAGGACTTTTTGAGGTATCATGTTTGCTATGTGATAAAACATGGAAAAATCTGTTTCGGAGAAAAACGCATTTAAAGATTTAAAATCTAAATCTTAAAAAATTATACAGCCAAAACAACCTAAAACCTCTCTATATCAAAAGAATAAACCTTTTATAAACCCATATCAGTATTATATTTTTGTTTCAAATTATTTTTTTTAAAATTTTGTTACCAATTTTATAGAGTCAAAAAAAGCTTTTCTTAACGTCTAAATGCATAGTCTTTTTTTAAATAAAAATTAGAGATATAAGAAGCACACTATAGAAAATCTTTATAACGTTAAAAAATAATTTTTTTATGGAGAAACAGGTATATATATATTTCCACTAAGTATCTTAGAACTTAAGAAATATGTAATATAAAATATATATACATTAATGCGTGTTATTTTGTCAGTAAATATATTCCCGAACATTTCTTTTAAACAATATTGCTTATCACAAAGGTTATAAAAAATTATAATGAAAAACATATAAAGAACAGTTTTTAAAACCTCCATATGAATACACTTTGACTTTTTTTTAATCCTTAGTAATTTTGTTTTCCATGCAGCTTCTTTTTCCCGCGAAAATTTGCTATATTCTAAGGAATGTCCCACAGAAGTTAGAAAGCGTTCCAGATCAAATTTTACAAATTCACGTACAAGATCTTAGAATGGGAAGTATTTGCATTTCTAATTATATTTATATATAATAATAATAAACCTGTAGATCACAAATTAAAAGAACTTAACGTTAATAATGCACTTAAGCGAAATGTTTCAAGTTTATATAATAATTGTATCTTTAAGTAAAATACTCCATAAAATGTTACTGAAAAAGGCTTTCTGAGTAAATTTCGAAACATTTATGAATAGATTTCAACTTTTTGTCACCAGCTGACTAAGTATTATTGGGATAAGCTATGTGTCAACATTCACATTACTGCTAGCACCAATGATGAAACAAATTCCTTAGACCTCCCAGATCTTGCTTTAGGCATAATTAATTAATATTTTGTCTTTAAGAACAGAGTTTTCTATCAAATATATGTAAAAAAGTTAAATACGAAACAAAATATCGAGAAGCAAGGGCATAAGAAAATCGAAAAATGACAAAAACTTTACTAATTTATTTGCCGAATGTCACTTAAAACTAACAAAATATTTTTTAAAACCTAAGTTAATATTTTTTAAATAAATTCGATAAACACCAAAAAAGTGTAAAAAAAGTATTAAAATGCAAACACTTCCGGTTTCGATATCGAACTTCCGGTTAATTTTTGCTGCTCTCTCTTGACATAAAAACTGTTATAATTTCGTAAATAATTGAAATACAAACAAAGGTAAGGTATTTTTAGAAAGCAGAAAATTCAACTATATAAAATTTAAAGTATTAGAGTGGTCATTTTCATCTAAATTGACGTTTTTGCACTAGTCAGGCACCTTAAATACACGACAGAAGGAGAATATTCACACGCAAGCGATCACTTCTTACAGCAACTCAGGGGCGTAGCATGGTCTTTCGCAGCCTGGGGCCTACCGGAAATTTGTCGCCTCTCTATTTTATTTATTAGTCAAGAAAATTAGTAAAAGTAAAAAAAAGCAGCTTTAAATTTTTTTTTTATTGATTAAAAATGCACTTTTCGTGTTTTTTTCATAGCAAAATCTTTTATGCAATTGTCAATATCAATATGTATGTCATGTTCAATTGCCAGAATAGCTAAATTTGTTAGCCTTAACGTGGACGTAGTCGATCTGAGATAATGTTTAGTTATTTTTAGCTTATAGAAGCTTTCGTCGCAACTGGCATTACTGATGGCAGATGTTAAAAAAAATTCTCAACATTATGACAATGTTTGGTAAGTATCTTCAAGTTTGGACTCAATAATATATTTTAATAAATCCAGAGAGCCGGACCTAATAAGTTCTTTTTTACAGCCTGAGTCTGATGCAGCTACGAACGTTTGTAGGCATACGCACTCAAATTGGAATTCTTCTTTATTAATGTCTTGAGGAGCTTGATCTAAGTTCAGTTCGCCCATTTTCAACATCACTTCAGGCCTTAAAAAGGCATATTTTTGCGCTAGATTCTGAATTTTTTTTGAATTTCAGCGGCTACTCCGTTTATTTAAGAAAACATTGTTCGCCTCAAATAGTTCGTGCGATAACTTCCGTCACCAAATATATGCTTCCTCCTGATTCGTCTTGGAGATTCAAAAGAAATTTCAAGCTCTTCACATAATTTTTTAGCATATATTAAAGCGTCATCCACGAATTCCTCTCGTTTCGCTTCTAATACGGTCTGTAAAACATGTATTTTTTTAGAGCATTGATGGATATTTAGTTCATCTTTTTGCAAATAATCTTGAGCATCATTGACTTCACACAGTTCCAGTTGCCAGAAACCAAAGAAACAAAAAAGAATGCGATTGCATAGCGACTAATAAACGTCCTGCATCTGTGCATGTGTTAAAACTTTCGCTCATTTCCGTCAGTTTTGTCGCGCGATGTCAGCGGGCGCGATTTGGAGTTCAAAATATTTTTAGAATTTAAATATCGGATGGGAAACCGGTTTGGGCTAGTCAAGAACAGTCACGGGTTGTAAGAAAATATGGTTGAAACCAGTTTGAGACAGAAAATCTCCTATAAATGAGAAATTTTCGTAAAAAAAAAAAAAAAAAATTGTCCCAATTAATTTGCACAGGACTGTAGTTATAATATTATTACATAAAATCTCTTGCTGTATAATTACATGTGTTCTATTTATAACAATCATCGCACCCCGTGCGAAGTTTGTAAATAATTTTCTTTATTTTATAGAAAGTCCATGTGAGAGAAAAAAAATAATTCCTAAGAAATTTTAAGTGTTTCTTGATGAAAATCTATTTTTTAAAAAAATACAAGTACAACTTTCAAATTTCATTAATTTTATTTTTTAAGTTAAAACTGGTACTATATTTTTATACGGAAGTTTGCAGCCTCATCTTGTTATTAAAATCAATCAAGCAAATTAGCTTTATTATTTTTATTAATTTATTGCCAGTTAAAATCTGCAAATTTGAGTTACAGGATATCTCTTTCATGACTGCATTTCTGAAAGTAATAACATTTT
Source organism: Trichonephila clavipes (assembly GCA_019973935.1). Lineage (NCBI taxonomy): Eukaryota > Metazoa > Arthropoda > Arachnida > Araneae > Nephilidae > Trichonephila > Trichonephila clavipes. Next base: position 107,309 of record BMAU01015041.1, read on the forward strand.
CAATAATTATTACTCAGTGCTGCAAAATAAAATTTACTTTTCGATTTATCTACGAGTAAATACTTAGAATGCGTTAAATAAAGAGCTAAAAGTAACACCTTTATTGTTTTTAAAAACTTACAAAGAAATACTGATTGAATAACATATTCAAAAAATTCTGGTTTGCAATTGCACAGATTTTTTTTTATGAAAATCCATTAAAATTGTACCTACATTAAGCTATTTTATTCTAATCCCGATCAAATGTTATAGTGTATTTCCGAGCCAATAGATGGCGCTATGACTCCAAATACTTTTCTAGATTCGCGGAAGTAGATTAATTATTCTAATTCGAGCAATGTACCAAAAGAGATTTAAAAATCGGAGAGTTAATATATTATTTGAATTCGACCAGTGAGTTTTTTCAAAAAAAATAATTCTCCATATAATTTACACGTATTTCAAAGTTAAAATTTGCTTAGAAGGGAAAGTGGAATTTATGCGTTACTGTACATTTTTATTTAAAGGTGAAAATGTGCACCTTTTTTTTAATTAATTGTATGTAACATTAAAATAGTCCGGAATTTCTCCGAAATAAGTATTAATCGCAAATGTCACTAAAAGTAGAAAACTATATTTAAGAGAAAACATATAATTTTCATCCATGTAATGATTTCCTTACCACACATTGTGTCATGTTTCGCAATTTTTTGCAGCTACAGTATCACACGAAGCGATATCACAAACAGTTGCACTTCGTGGTACAATACACCACTGCCTAGTGACATCTTATTATGAAAGCTCACAGGAAGAGATCATTCAAAAATCACAAATCATAATAAAAAAAAAACTTTATTTTCCAGTGTAATGTGCATTAAAAGTACAAAAATCAAATAAAAATGTCACTATATGTACTAGCAACTTTCACATTGAATGAGCAGAAACGAAAATTTATTTTAAAAAAGTACAACAAATACCAAAATGAAGAATTATATTCATACATATATATTCGTAACATTGCAAACTAAAGTACTGTTTACTTGATAAATAATTAAATCAATATTGTAATTAACAGTTGTTTAATTTAAAAAAAAAACTCTTTTTATGTTAAAACAATGAAAATCGTGGATGTAGTCTGATTGGTTTTGAAACGGAGTGAAGATTTGGAGGTCTAGTCTCGTTTTTTTCCATCACAGTGTGTAGAGGAATTGAAGAACTATAAATCTGTTGATTGATTGATTGATTGAATATTAACGTCGCACTGTTCAGCTACACGAGGGCTTTTGGCGACGGACCACGTAATTTTGAACCATGGTCAAGTGACGTGGACGACACCTGAGCTGGCACTCCCTTCTCGTAACTACCACACCACACTAACGGGAAGACGTTTCAGCTTTCGACAGATTTAACGTGCATCGCTGCCCTACACGGCGGGTCTTTAGTGGTACTGGGCTCGAACCTGTGACAAAGCAAGCCACAGTCCGATACCTTAACCACTCGGCTACCGCGGCCATAAATCTGTTGAAGATTCTCAAATAGGTGTGGTATGGAAGTTAAGTGATTGAAATGCCAACACTCGTGTTCGTCTTCGCCCCTCAACCGTAGCTCTTAATTGCACTTACTTTTTCCGCTAGACCTCGTTTCGCTTATAAAGTATTATTAAGCTTCTTATTCCTTTTTCTCACTGTGAAACCCACACTGCAAAAAAATCAAACATAAATACAATCGATGCCCTTATAATCATGATTCAAAAACTGTACACAGAAAACGTAATTCAGAGAAGTTGTGACGGGTTCTATACGCGGTTCTTCAACTAATCCTATGACGGGGCTTTCATCGCGCTTTCTTTTAACAGTCCTTTTGGGGTTCTTTGGGGCCAGAATGGCAATTCTTTCCAACCAACTCGAGAAGAAGAACGTGATTATGCAAATTAGGAATCACATATATAATAGAAGTTAAGCGTGCGCGAGGTGGCTATGTGAGGTCTATGTCTACGTGTGGAAGTGATTAAGAAAGCGTGTAGAAGAATACCAAGTCCGAGAATTAGTCTACCCGTGCCTGTATATCCAAGCTAAAGGTGGATACGAAACCACGAGGATTAGAGCCGGATAAAAGCTGCGTCAATGAGGACAAAGAAAGTAGCTGTTTACCTAGGATAAAGCGGTAAGCGACTTTGATTAAGCTATAAGGAAAGTGCGGGTATTAGTGAGATTAGAATTAATCTGTAAAGTTAGATATAGTGGTCAATTACGCGATTATTTGGTAATACGAGTTGTGTCTTCCAGATCTGCTTACTTTGATTATTATTGTTGTTGTGTATTGTGATTAAGTTAAGATCTTAATAAACATATATTAAGATGAACGATTTGCGTGATTCTTCGTCCTTTCCTACAGAAACAGGTCGCGTAGATAATGGAGAACAGGGGCACCCACGGGTGGGTGCCTCACAATCCTCTTGGGGAAATTATTCTTTAACTGTTTGAGTTAAAACCACTTTCAGAAAAGATGACTTCAATTTATAATAATAAAAGTGCTATTTAAATCCTGGCAATGGGTGTGTTAGAATTAGTGGTGGAGAATTAATCGAAGATCGTAAATCGTGAGAAGTGAGTCATTTGTCCTGAAGTTACTTTTCAAGCCAAAACGTCCATTCGGAGAAGTGAAAATACTAGAGAAATTGATTTGAAGTGAACCAATAACAGTTTAGGAAAGAGCTGAGAAGTGATTTTTAAGTGAATCCTGATATAAGTGTATGTTTTCATAATCTTGAAAGGATTGCTTCCAGGGTTATTGAAGAGCTGTGGTAGCCCAGTGGTCAAGGTAACGAATCATGGCAGGCATGTCATGAGTTCGAGCCCAGTACCACTAAAGACCCGCCGTGTAGGGCAGCGATGCTCGTTAAATCTGTCGAAAGCTGAAACGTCTTCCCGTTAGTGTGGTGTGGTAGTTACGAGAAGGGAGTGCCAGCTCAGGTGTCGTCCACGGCACTTGACCATGGTTCAGAATTACGTGGTCCGTCGCCAAAAGCCCTCGTGTAGCTGAACAGTGCGACGTTAATATTCACTCACTCACTCACCCAGGGTTATCGAATTGATCGTAAATTGCTTAGTATGGAAATAAAGCATTATTTTTATAACGTCTGCTTCTCCAATGACCCCTATTACGCCTGCAAACTCTGGAATGCGATAAAATCTACGATTTTACGAAAGAAGAATCAGTGTCGAAACTGTTAGAACGTATCAAAATCTCCCGTACAAGAAATTAACATAAATGTAAACAATAGTTTAATAATAATAATAATAAATATCGAACAAGAATTTTAGTTGATATTGTATTGACTACACTAAAATCCTGATAACACACGTTTCCATTTTTACTACGAGAAAACATCTATTTTTTTTTTTTTTTTGTTGTTGTTATTTGTCCATCTTCTTTGTTTCTTGTTTTGTTCACAGTTGTCTTGTGATCTACACATTGGAAATTTAAAAAAATAATAAATCTTTTCTTTGATAGAAGCATGTAATCATGATTAAAAGGTATTTATTTATTTTTCGAAACAATTCCTGTCAAATCTTAAAGTAGAGTCATCCTAATAGAAATATTAGAACTGAATAGCAGTGACAGAGAGAATACTAAATTGAATGTATGAGCAAAATATATGGAAAGAGACATTTTCAGCGACAAAAAGAAAAATTTAGATTGAGTTTGAAGTGAGTGGAAGGCTTTTTTTTTTCACGAAAACGTGCGTATTGCCGGAACACCATGGTGCTGCTGTTAATTAATAAAATGCAGTTTAATAACATACCTCAATAGTAGAGTAAATCGAAAATTGCAATGCATTTCACAACTCAATATAAATATTCTAGGTTAAAATATGGTTTGCTAAGTCACAATAGAAAAAAAAAGTCTCCAATAAAGTTCGTTTAAAAAGTTACAAAAGAAAAGAAAAAAGTTTCATCAAAAAATAAAATTAAAAAAGATTTTTTTAAAAATATATAACAAGTAATGTTAAAAAAAGTTTTTTAAAAAATATACAAGTAATGTTAAAAATAATTTTTTTTTAATATATAACAAGTAATGTTAAAAAAAAAAAAAATTTTAAGTCAATTCCTACTTAGGTAAACAAAAAAAAATATTTTAGTTACTTTTTATTAAATAGTTACAATTAATATAAATATGTATATACATATGACAGAATCACAATATTAAGTGACAAAATAGAAAGCGATTTTCCTTGCAATTTTCCAATTTCCGTTCTACATAGGGTGTTGGACTATTATTTTTTGTTACTATTTATTCATTTATTAAATTTAATTATTCTAATAAAATAGTATAGTAAAAAAGAAACCACATTCTCAGAAATTAGGCCACCTTAAGTGGGATTCGAACCCACGACTTTAGGATTAGAAATCCAACGCGCTATCCATTGCGCTACAGGGACACAATGAACGATTTTCCTTTCCATATATGTTCTTGGACTATTATTTTTGTTACTATTTATTCATTTTTTAATTTAAACACTGAATTAATATTTGAATAAACTGTATTAACATCAAGTGGGGTTAAATGAAGTATGGGGGGGACACTTTGGATTTGGCGATTTTAATCAACATGTCATGGCGAGATATCGAATTCATTCTAAAATAAATAATAAATAATTCCGAAAAAAGTACCTTGGCGACCACTTTTAGTCGCCAAAAAAAAGGACTGCGCCAAGTCCCCCCTATACTACACTTGAACCCATCAAGTGGCATCCACTACAAGTTTAAAAAAAATGTATTTGAACTTGAATGGATGAATAGGAAGTATTTCATTAACAATTGAAAATTTGAACAAGATAAATGTAGGGAGAAAGTGGGATAATAGTAAGAATTGAAAAATTAAAAGGTTATTAAGATGCCTTTAAGCAATGTGAAAAAATTGTACACAAAACTGATAAGGTTTTTAGACACCACTAAGAAAAATCCCTGGATAGAAGTAAATTTGCGTTGATTATAAACACTTACGGTGTTCATCTTAAATATATATATATATTGAAGCATGTCTCGCATCTAAGTCTTTTTGGACGTCCTTATAATACTCCGAATATGTTTTTCTATTGGAGTGCACAAAGGTGGGGTCTGAAGCTCCGAACTCCTTTCATAGACCCCAACAAATTTTTAATTTTTCTATTAAAAACTACGCCTACGTTATTTTTTTTTTTGTTGTTGTTGTTGTTGTTTTGTTTAATAAAACCCATGCCATGAAAGTAATTATTGTAGGCTTATTTTGTTTTAACTCTTATTTATATGTTGATCACTAATAAAAAAATGACTAAAATAATTTTTAAAACTTGTGTAAACAAACGTTTTTTAAATAATAAATTAAAATTACAAAAATGAATTTTTTTTTTCTAATTTTGACTAGCACAAGACGAGATAAAATGTCCTTTTACGAGATAAAATGTCATTTTTGAAAAATCTACCTTCCTTCTTTTTTTTAATTTTTAAACTCAGATAGAAACCCGTTTCCTATTAATTATACACATTACCATTTTTTTAAAATAAAAAATTCAGAAATACTCTACAAGCATGGTGTTTTCACTTTCTTGCTAACTTAAGGCTGTTTTCGCCACATATATACGAGAGCGTGAACTTGACGCGGAACACATTTTCAGACAGGAAAAATTCCTCAATTTTTATGAAAATGTGTGACATTGTAACTTACATTCATTTGTTTATAATATAGTGTTTTTAAAATTTCAAAATATTTCATAAATAACTAGTTATTCCTTTTGACGTGTGAAGGGATAGCTCATTTAGCATTACGGTATAGGGGAAAAAATGCAAAACACATTTTATAAAAGAAAAAATGCGTAAACTCGGATAAAAATGAGTAGTATAAGAAAATAAGCGGTTCTCTACATGATAGTGTAGCCCGAATATAATATTAATGTTTGAGTACTTTTATATCTGAAAAAAATATTCCGAATTCGGCCCCCATTCTTTAACATTAGCCGAACATAGCCTTAAAGAGACAACTCAAAAGAATTTGATTCTTTCAAGTACTTTGAAACCAAGATGAAGTAATGAGGACTACGCCAAACTGGCACCCCTTCTCCAAACTACGTCAACGAGAGGACTTTCAGCCTCAACAGATTTAGAGTGCATCAGCCTCTCTAAAACCATGGTTCAAAATTACGAGGTCCGTCACCCAAAGCCCTCGTGTAGCTGAACAGTGCGACGTTAATATTCACTCACCCGCTATAATTCATGCGAAAATTAGAAAATAGAGGTCAGTTTTCATTACATATTAATTTTACATCAGTTAAAAAATTTTATTAACATAAAATAAACAGCACAAAATATAAATATTTCTTCAACAAAAATAAAAATAATAAAATTGTTCATATATTACGTATTTTTAAACACATTTGTTAAAATAAGAAATAGACAACGTAAAATATAAGTGCTTCTCTTCCTTACAGCTATATAAAAGGATAAATAAAAATTTTAATGTGAACCTAGGGCTTGCACCGCTCGACTTTCATAACGCAAAATCAGAGATAAAATTTGCCACTTTAAATTTCACAAGATTTTGAGCATCCAGATGTTAAACAATTTCTTTGAGGACTAAAAAATACTTCTCATATAAAGAAAGATTTTTTTTTTAATTTTGATATGTAGAACCAAAAGTGGGGAGGGGGGGAAGCAGAGTACATACAATTTTCTCTCTTCAAACAATTAAACCTCTCCTGCAATGACATTCAATAATTTACAAAATAGCTTTAAATTTATCTTTAGAGTTAACTTTCAGATTTTTTCGTAATGCCGTTCTGAAGATGTTTGTCAAATAATGTCATTATAAATTTATCAACTTCCATCCTTTCACAATTGAAAAAATTTTTAGAGAAGTGCAGAGTGCTACAGTGTTGCTGACCCCCTTTTCTAGTAAATTCAGAAAATAGTATTATAGTGTTTTCAGACACCAAGGGGTTTATTGCCTGACCAATATATTGGTGAGGCAATTAATTACGCTCACAAATGATGAATTTAATTTTAAAAGTATATTATATCAATGAAGAACTTTTCTGTATTGTTTTACTTGATTGAAGTACCGTATAGATATACAATTTATAGATATGTGTTTGCATAGCCATCAAGTAGGGTGTCAGTCATTGGCGTAGTTAGTCCTGAGTGGGTGGGCTCTGTATCACAAATTTCTTGCAACATTTTTTTGCTTACATATGTTGGGGCCTCTGTAGCTTGGGGACCCCATATCATTGATATCGCTGTTACGGAGGCAGCCACTACAGTTATCGATCTCGCCATTTGATTGTAATTTTTTTTTTCAGAAGGGGGTTCGTTAGTATTCAACAGGCCAAGATTGAGTTAAAGCCATTAGTAATTTCCCAAAATATCACTCAAGGGTGGCGTTCGGTATAAATTCTAATGAAGTCTCCGAAATACTTAAATATATATGAAATAAAAATATTTTATTATTGTACTTTTATTAAATTATGATTTGTCAACAAATAAATATCCAATGATAATCATCTACAGTTATTTATTAGAAATAATTAGGATATTAAGGCCACATTTGTCTATTAAGATACCCACTCCCATCTGCGTGGTAGTTTAAGCGTGATTAAAATGTGGATTAAATTACCGACCTCAGTTTCATTAAAGCTTATATTTAACAGAAATAATTAAGTCATGTTTAATATTAAATAAATTACTCTCTTTTATTTCGTAAATATACTAATGTGTTGTGTTTTAGTGTACAAATATCTTATAAAATCTTTATATATATATATAACCCTTAGAAGCCTAATTTTCTCAAATTAAATTTTTTTAAAAATATCGATATATTTATTGTAGTAGCCAGATAAAAGGAAAAATAATTTTAAAATAGCAATGCATATTTCCCATATATTTATTTCGAAAAATAGCTCAAAATACTCACAAAAATAGCAAGATTTTCTTCAAGAAAAGCAGGTTCTCTTTTGCTGAAAATAATTATATTACAAGATACTCACCTCAAAAGTATTTTCATTTTTCGGAGAAAAAAAATGCCTCAGAGATTTATTCCGCTAAACTTTTTTTTTCTTAAATATGTCACTCGTTCAATATGACGGGAAAATAAAATGTCACATTATTTGAACAATTTTGACAGCTAACGTTTATTATTTTTTTTTTAACTTTTGTTCAAAAGAGCATTATGCAATGGCAACATACATACAGTCGAATATAAAAAGCAAACCAATTGCAAGTGTACCATTCGATTTAAAAGTCCGATTTCAAATTTGGAAGGGCATTTAAAGGTTAAATCGCAAGCATCCAATCGAGAACTTCCGTATCAAAAAATAATTCTTATAAATTACTACTGGCAAAAAGCTACACATGATTCAGAAACAAGTAACATCAATATTTCTCAGTAACAAAAGAAAAGAATCGTGCTTTTATTCGACCCACGTGAATTATTTTCTTTGTTGGCGCGTCTGTACACTTCTGATGTGAATTCAATACCAAAACAGCTCACGAAATTAAAAAGATTACGTGAAGCTCCGCACGGTCTTATTTAAACTCACGCAATAATAAACTCAAAAATAATATACTTCACTTATTAGGTCATCTTAATCAGTCACGCATTTTATTAAGCGTTCATATATGCATATATATTTTATGCATATTGCATTATTTACAATGCTAGCAAACATTTTTTGCCTTTTTTTACTGAGAAAAATGTTAGATTATAAGTAACGTAATTAGACCAATTACACTAATTGCCTTTTAACAGCCGTAATTCATTTGCTTTGGGTATCAATAAATAACTATAACCATCTTTCGATTTAATACAAATTCGTGCTTTAGTCGATTTAGTCGAATGGGCTTTAAATCGATCGCGATTGACTGGTGGACCACCAAGACATTTGGGGGCGACCCCCTTTACTAAGATCTAAGACATATATACTAAAACAAACATACTTATAGAACATCAACTCCAGCTATAACTGTAGATTTGGCTTTTCAAAATCGATGCTACTGTTAAAATAAAATGATAATAGATACTGGTATTACACTGCTCAAAATAATTAAAGGATATTGCGGTTTTCGGTGGATCTTGTGGCTGGGAAACTTTTTAGCTGATTGATACATGGTCGACAGACGTAGTAGGTTATATGAGAATAAATTACACATGTTTGGCAGAAAAAAATGCGTTTTATTGCGCATTTGTGTACAAAAGGAAAAAAACACAACTTGTGCATATGAGAAAAAAGAATAAGAAAATGTGTTTTCTTCAAAGGAAATCATTTTTAGTAGGGGGCATGGTTTCCATGGACGGCCAGCAACTTTGAGCACCTTTGAGGCATGGAGTCAATGAGGCTATTAATCACGAGTTGGGGTATTCTGTCCCACTCTTCCAGAAGAGCTCTTTCCAGTTCTTGGAGAGTTTGTGGGGGTGGTTGGCAGCCAGCAACTCGTCTTCCTAGAGCGTCTCAAACGTGCTCTATTGGATTCATGTCTGGAGAACACGCTGGCCATTCCATTCGTACGATTCCTTCCTCGAAAAGGAAATCCTCCACCAGGTTAGCACGATGTGGCCTGCAGTTATCGTCCATTAAAATGAAGTCATCTCCGATTGCTGCAGCGTAAGGGACTACAATAGGTCAAAGGATCTCATCCCTATATCGGCGAGCAGTCAGAGGTCCATCTCGAATGATGTAGATGTCTGTGCGCCCGTCAATGGAGATGCCACCATACACCAAGACTCCCCCACTGCCAAATCTGACACTTTCGTGCACGAGCGCAGGAGTATTCCTACTGCCACGCTCCCTCCAGATGAAAATACACCTATTATTCGGATGAATAGAAAAACGGGACTCGTTAGAAAAAAGAACATTGCTCCATTCATTTCTCCTCCAGTTCACATGCTCTGTTGCCCACTCCCTGCGGTCGCGATGATGCCTTGATGTTAGTCTAACACATACCATCGGTCGGCGAGCATACATGCCTACACCATGGATCCAGTTTCGGACAGTCTGAGTTGAAACCGTGGTGCCAGTAGCCGAGGGAAGGTGTTGTTGGAGATGAATAGCGTTCTTATTTCGGTGTCTCCGAGCCGTTAACACTAAATAACGATCTTCATTGGGCGTTGTTGCCCGTCTACGACCTTGTCCTGGTTTTCGGCCTGCACTTCCAGTCTCCAAAAAACGGTTCCAGATACTGGAAATCACCCTTTGTGACACTCCAATGTCTTGCGCTACTTCGGCTTGAGTTTGGCCCCCTTCTAACCTACCAACAACTCTCCAAGCTTCTGAATCGGTTAAATGACTTCGCTGAGACATCGTACTCATTGAAACAAAGCAGTCACTGAATGCCGACCATCCTTGTCTTCATTTCAGTTGAAAGTCAAATTTCATTCGCTGCCGCTGAAGCGACGTTTTTGACGTCAAACTGAAAATTAGCATACTCCACAGTTTGAAAATCAGAAAAATTTGCATTTGTGATTATCTTCTTCCAGTTTCGGCAAAAAAAATTTCGCTTATATCTTTATTTTATATAAAACTTACAATATCCTTTAATTGTTTTGAGCAGTGTATTATCGGTGCGTGTGTGGTGTTATTCAAGTAATATTGGAATTCAAGTTGGTCTTTTCCTGGATTTATTGGTAACATTCGATAAACCCCAATAAAACAAAACTTAATAACTTAAACTACCAAGTTAAAATATTAGACTGAAAATAATCGTGATAAAAATTCTAGAAAGCAACGGCACACCTAGTTATGCCGAATCCAAGATCAAGATTACAAAAATATCCGTGAAAAACAACAGCACCTAGTACTCTGAAGTCAAGTTCAAGATCAGTTAAGTTCAACTCAGGCAGAATCCGTTACATATGGCTTTCTTCGAGATAGCCCACGTGGGTCTGAGCGAGGTGACAGCTACGCTCCGCCCACTCAGGGGACCATAATTCACACAACAACTGTTCAACTTAAGCGAATTATTGAATAAGTGTGTGTAGACGACACATATACTTGCATTGAAAGCGCACGATGACACTTAACAAGTTCACTGCTACTATGTGGGGTAAGACGATCCCTGCGATGCCAGCCGTATAAATATATTTCTCCCTACACCTGACTGAAGGGGAGAATGAATGTTGATGAAAGCACTTCCCACGATAGCACGGAATTGGTTATTGAGACATCAACCCACATTACGCGCTTCCATGGATTTGGGTTCTCGTATTGATGCCATGGCTCGCGATGGCGCAGAATTTGGCAGCGAACAAATTAAGCACATGCGTCGGTTGAAGATTCATGAGTTAACGTATGTTCGCTGAATTGAATACGTTCACGCTCCTCAGTCTAGCAGTCGCTCCTAGTTGTTCAAGCATACAACTTGAGAATTTTGAGATGTGGTTTTTGTAGTAAATATATATATATAGTAATCTGTCATATTTAAAAAGAGGGATACAATGTCGAAAACAAGTGTTAAGAAAAGAAAACATACAATTTTAATACAGAATAGCCACACCAGCACCACTGGGTAGACCGCAATACACTAAAAACATTAGAAGTAGCCTGTACCCTGGAAAAGTCTACCCACCACTGATTTAGAAAATATTTAATGATGGGCAATGCTGATTTTACACAAAAGATCCTCTAGGACAGTGGTTCTTAAACTTACTGTGCCCGGTGGACCCCTTTTTCAATTCCTACTATTAGCTCACACTCTATATATTTATTTATTTATCTTGGTGGAATTTTCAATCGTTAATAAAATACATTTTAAATCGCTCAACTGAGCTGAAATTTTATATACATGATTATTTTGGATGACAATACAGTAATTTTTAATTATAATTAATAAAAATTAATTGATTAAAACTAATTATTTATAGAATTACAAATACAGCCACGTTGACATCATTTCTGGCGACTTAGCGACCATTTTGGCAACTTGTGTCAAAACTTTAAAAGTTTTTTTCCCCCTCGTGTTTTAAAGCATTCAGTTGAACTGAAATTTTATATACACGATTGTTTTGGATGACAATACGATACTTTAATGATAATTAATAAAAATTAATTACCTCTTAATGTTGTGATTCTTTCATATGCATATACATATTTATATTAATTGTAACTACTTAATAAACAGTAACTAAAATAAAATTTTTCTTTGTTCTCAAACTTACTGTTCCCCGTGGACCCCCTTTTATATTAAAAATTTTGTTCTCAAACTTTATTTAAATGCTGTGCTGAATGAAAATGATTCCCGTGGACCCGAATGGATACGATCGGATTTAAATATTATATGATCGAAAGCAGGGAAAATTTGATCCGTGGCCATGACCCCACTGTGGGGCTCCTTAAGGGCCTCCCGAGTGCAGTTTAAAACAAAAGATTATTTTTATTTTTAAATGCATAATAGAAAAATTACTAATTTAATTGATTTCCTGAATGAAAATGATTCTGATAAACGTTATACAGGGTGTGGCAAACTAAAGTGGCCTGGACGAATGGATACGATCGGATTTAAATATGACGCGGGCATCAAGTGATCGAAAGCAGGGAGATCTTAGTGCGGTCTATGTCAGTGTGAGTTGATCCGTGGCAATCCATTAAAGACTTTCAGCAGCGTTTCTCAAAGTCTGTGCTGATGGCACACGTGTGCACCGGCCAGCGGTTCCGGCAAGCGGCATACAGCAATTTCACAAGGTGTGATAACTCTACGAGGGGGTGCGAGTGTATTGAAAAGTTTAAAACAAAAAGATTATTTGAAAAAGTACTAATTTACTGAAAGTAAACAGGAGAAAACTGCGCAAGACATTCTTGTCATAATAAACAATAAATTACGCTTTACTACTTACTGATTTTTACACTGATATAATATAAATTTGTTTATTTTCAATACTACCAAATTTCACAATGTGCATATATTTTTTTGATAATTAATTTAACAATACTAAGTTCAGAACAAGTTAATTAATTCCCAGCGACCCCATATTCTTCTCATATATAAAGTTATATACAACACTTATCTTGATAATTTCTTCGGTTTATAATTAATCTCTTAACTGCCGATTAAATGCTACGCAATTCGCTCCTAATGTCACCGGAAACTCTGTCAATGTTCTTTTCTTGTATTGCATAGGTTTCAGGATGATTGTATGGGTAGAAGAGCACACAGAAAGGACCGTACTTCGGTAAGACGTATATATACGTCCGGGAAAAATAACGCTTCGGCTGAGTGAGATGTTTATATACGCCTGGGACATTTAAGAGGTTTAACTCCTTTTCTAGATTTAGCATCAAAGTACAGTATAATTGAATTCAATAAATGTTTGTTGTATGGAGGGGGGGGATGAAAAGTATGAATGAATGTTGGGTCACAAGTATTGAAAGTTTGAGAAGCACTGATTTGCAGTTACTTCCGACAGGATGGTGCAAATGCCCATACATCCCGCCGAATCATGGATCACATTTGCACAGTCTTCGCTCCTGACAAGAGTTGCTTGCAGAGGTCAGTCTGCTCTTGGCCCTAGCTAGCCATTTAGATCACCTGATCTTTCAATGACGATTACTTTTTGTTTGGAACCCTCAAATTTAAGGAGCATCGCAACAACCCTTAAAATCTTCAAGAAGTGCAGCAAAACGTTTTTGGTGAGATTCCAGCTTCGATCTGCCTTCTGCAACTTGTTGACCAGGGCCCAAAGGTGTTAAGAGATTAATGGTGGTCATTTTCAACATCTGCTATAAGCAGTTTGTCGAATAATCTCCTTTTCTTTGTATCTTGGAAATTTGTTCTCCCGGCCACTTTTATTTGCCCCACCTTGCATTATAAGACTATTATATTATAAATGAACTTTAATAAAAGAGTATAACCTTGGTTAATAAATTTATGTACAAGATATGAGTTGTATTAAAAAATGCTTACGTAACGTACTTTATCTTCTTAACAATACAAAGAATAATATTGTTTTCAATTCAAAACTAAGGAAAACTTGTTGCATTCATTTAACATATCTCGATTCTTTTACACTGTTACATTTTAGACAAGAAACGGCGAAACTCCGTTACTTTTTAATTCTCATAAACGGCCATATCCGACTTCTACAGTGCGATATTTGCCATTACTTGTATTTATGTACCTATCTATAATATTTACTGTAAAAAAAAATTTAACACTTAAAAATCATGACTAATTTACTTTAATTTTCATAATAATTGAACTGGGTCTCAAAAATTTACTTTGAATCAAACTTTTTGCGAACATTCTAAAGTTGTCTACATACCCTCAAATCATTTTTAATTAGCTACGAACTCCCTTAGCAGTCCCAAGGACACCAGGAGTCCATAGGTACCACTTTGGAAGCCTATGCTCTAGGACAGTGGTCTTCGAACTTCATCGATTAATCGAACCCTTAGAACTGTAAGGTGTATTCAATGAACCCCATTTTCTCTTTAGAAGATCTCATCTTAATAGAATATTTATATTAGATTAACATGTTGATCTTACATTATGTAAAAACAATTAAAAATATTGTATTTGCAATGGACTCAGTAGAGAATGTTAATGTATTTTGTGTGCCTACATATATATATATATATATATATATATATATATATATATATATATATATATATATATATATATATATATTATTTTAGAATTTCTATTTACTCATGGAACCTCTGGGCATGCCTCATGGAAACCCAGGAATCCATAAGTACCACTTAGGAAGCCTATGCTCTAGGACAGAGGTTCCCCCAACTTTTTTTGTCTTATAGACCCCTTGTCATGTTTTTTGGTTTTGGGTAGACCCCTTCTTACCTAATATTGAATTATTTGAAATTTAGCAACTTAAATATATTTTTGACAGCTCTGGTACTACTACTTACTATAAAAAAGTTTCTATTTGTAGTGAAGAATAGCTTTTAAAACTTAAGAAGCACATGTTAATGAATTAAATTAAAAATAATTAGCTTAATACATAAAACAACTGTTACATAAATAACGGAACAACAAACGTTTTTGATGAGAGGGATGAAACTGGTGGTTCAATAACAAATTTTCAATATTTAATATCAATCTAGTCGGGTTTAACCTTAAATCTCCTTTGTTAGTAAGTGTACACGTACACATACACTTGTTTTTTTTTATTGGAAAACTCATTGAAACTCCCTCTCACTAGGAAAAACAATGAAAAATCTTTTCACGATATTCCATCATTCGCGACAAAAAACAGGTATGTCTTTTTAAAGCCAAAATTGCTGACATCCATTTCTAAACTTTATTTTAAGATCGTTAGGACCTACTCTGATCAGTTCCTATCGTAATATAACATTTTCTTTCAATGTGATTATATGAATTCATTGTCTACTGTGATATTACTATAAAAAAGCAATCTCAAATCTAGTTTCAAAATACGAGTAAAAAGGCATTTAAATGTTGAATGTAAGTTAAAATGCCCTGACGTTGTTGTGTGAGAAATTGAGAAAATTCACGATGGTCAATATTATACTTCTTTAATTTACACTCATGTCCATAAATTAGGGATAATTCAGAATCACACAGAAATTGAACTCTAAAATAAAAATTTCATCTGTAGAATTATCACACACATCTTGAAGAAGAATATGCAAATTACAGGAAACCACCAGATGGCGCGGATAGTACGTCACAATGACGAGAGTGTAAGAGAGGGGTATATAAGGAATGGTGGCAAAGTAAATTTGTTCACAAGCACTTTAAAAGCCTTTCAGTGCAATAACCGCATAGTTATGGCACAAAGGAAGCATTTGGATGATTTTTTACGTGGTAGAATTATTGGACGACTGGAATGTGGACGTACCTAGCTGCTGGAAGTATCCGAGGAACTTGGAATCACCCAGAGTGTCATTTCCAGGCTTTGGCAACGATTCCAAGAGGATGGTAATGTGAGTAGATGTTACAACGCCGAATGAGGACCGTTATTCGGCAGTTACTGCCAAAAGAAACAGACTGAGCACAGCATCAGACCTGTCTCGTCAGCTCTCTTCAGCTACCGATACGACAGTTTCAAGCCAGACCGTGTACAGATGCTTAGGGCACATTGGTCTATATGCTCGTAGGCCTGTCAGATGTGTTCCACTTACCGCAACTCACTGTCGCCTGCGATTAACCTGGAGTAGAGAGCATGCATTGTGGACACCACAACAGAGGTCTTGTGTGATGTTTTCCGACGAGTCCAGGTTTAGTTTGCAGTCTGATTCTCGCCGTACTTTAATATGGAGAGCGCCAGGTACCCATTACCACCAAGAGAACACCATTGAACGACACCGTTACGGTGGTGCAGGACGGCTCGTTTGGGGAGGAATTATTCTTGGTTCCAGAACTGACCTGCATGTTTAAAGTGTAACGATGACAGACCACATCTATCGGGATGTCATTCTGGAACAACATGTACGTTTGTTTTGGGGCGCCATGGGTGCTGAATTTCTGTTTATGGATGACAACGCCCGTCCTCACCGTGCAAACATTGTAGACGAATGCCTTCAATCGGAGGATATCATCCGTATGGATTGGCCAGCATACTCACCGGACTTGAATCCAATATAGCATGTGTGGGATATGCTTGGCCGACGAATTGCAGCCCGTCAACTCTCTCCCACCTGTTTACCAGAACTTCGGATGGCATTGCTTCATGAGTGGTGTAATATTCCCCAAGATCAGATTGATAATTTGATACTCAGCATGCCTAGACGTTGTAAGGCCTGTACTGCATCGTCCGGGAGACGTACTTCGTATTAACCATCATACTAACCATGTTATACTGTTTTTTGTAAATAGGTTCTTTTTTGAAATTTGCTCCAGGGAGTAAAAATCGCAATTTTTATTAATTATGTCAAACATATAGCATCTTTTTTGCTCTTTACCTTTTGTTTAATAAATAGACTTTACAAATAAGTCAAATTTGTTTTGCTTCTGTCTCTCTCTTTGCCTGAACTTCATTATTCTTAATTTATGGACATGAGTGTAATTCTGGAAAGGAATCTTGAAATGCTCCTTGTTTTAATAAAATTTATGCTGTCACCTTATAACCACAGATTAACCTCACTAAATTTAGAAAATAAATCAATTAAATTGGTAAAACCTTGTTTGCACTAGATCAATTTTTTTAAAGATTAAATCATGATCTGGTTTGATGAGAGCCAATATTATAGACTCCTATTTACACCTCATGGACCCCCAAATTATTTTTTTCGCTGGCGTGGGCTCCTTGCAGGTCATCATAGACCCCTGGGGGTCTATATAGATTACTTTGGAATCACTGCTCTTGGAGCAGCAGCATTTGGAAAAGGGTTTTAAGTTTGAGTTTCATTTTAATGTGTAACGAACAACGTAATACATAGTATATTTTAATTTAGATATAAGAGGTTCACACACAGCGGAAATTGGAAGATAAGGCACAAACTCAAGTACCACTTTCGTTATTTCACCTTTGATCAAACTGAAGAAATTGTATGAAAAAACCTCCTTATTCAGCACTCAGTACAACATTAATTAAACAAAACAAAAAAACTGAAGATATCGACTCCCATGAATATAGAAAGTTAAATGTCTAGCTTTCTCAAAATCCTGACCATAATAAAAAATATAAAATAATTTTTTTTCTTAAATCCCATCTACCTTTTATTTCCTTTCTTTTTTAAAAAAAAACCACCAAGTTAAAGCTGCACTTGAGCTATTTTTAGGCAGAGGGGAAAAGCTACGACAATCTGGGGCTGTTCTGAAACATAAATGACATCTTTTGTAAGCGACATTTCTAGTGACATCGCGTTTTAAATATTCCAGTTTAGTGTATTTCAAAGTAGAAGGGACATCATTATGTTGAAAAACTTACTAATCACTTTAGTAGTTTTTAATGTCATTGTGTTTATTTCTCTCAATACAATTCTGGATTTGAACAAACGGAAATAGTCTTAGGAATGCCACTCAATTCTTTTTTCGATAGTTACCGAGAAATCTCATTGATTAAATTGAAAACTTAAAACCCATAAAAAATAATCTTTGAGGTATATGACCAAAAACACAGCGTTTTAACATATACTTTTATCAATATTTTATGCATTAATATGAATGTATATTTTAGCCAAGAACATACACATTAAAATATTCTGCCTCATCATTATATATTGATTATTTTCCCAACGCTATAAACCCTTTATATCAAAACCTAAGTTTCAAAAGAACAGAGCGGATTCTCAAATAGAAAAGTTTATTCATAAAAGATAGAAATAATTTTATTTTTTTAATGCACATCTCTTTTTTTGTTTAAAATCTCTATTAATGAATTTAACATTAAATTCTATGTAGCATGATTCAAATAAAAATATGAAATAGTACTGTGGATGTGTGTTAGATAACCCGCCAAAAAAACATTCAAATTTGTGCTAAACAGAAAGAATATAATAAGTTTAATTTTATATTAGTGGTATGTAAAATTAAAAAAAAGCTTATAATAATAACAAATAGATTTATACGATATTTGAGCGAGAAATCTGTACACGTTTGCGATCAAGTTATGAAGTTATTAAATTAAAAGTAAATGAACTATATATATAAATTCATGGGACGTCATAGTCACATGATAACTCATTCACGTGTTTTCAGCCAATCAGTTCATAAATTAATTCGACATCATAATTACATTATATATATGTAATCACGTGTTTCCAGCCAATTAGTTCATGTACTTCACTATTGCCAACTTTTGCTTTTGCAGAAACTTTTTTTTTAAAAAGTACATATTTGTCAACGATAAAATAATGCACATAGTTAAACAAAATGCACATAATTTAAAAAAAAGTATCATATTGTAAAGTTTCTTTTTTAATTTTGAAAAATGTTTGAAGAGTTTTAACACGTTAACTCTTTACCCAATCATCAAATTTAAAATGTTACTCAACTTTACAAGTTGAACAACTAGAATGCCAATTTTTAATCAATGGGAAACACGTGATTGCCGTTATCATCTGACCATCATGAATTTAGTCCGTTGAAATTAATAATCTCAATGGTAGTTTAGGGGATATGTATTAGGTTGGGGGAAAAGAAATCCATTCTTTTTGCATGAAAATCAAGACTTTATTTAACATGCTTCCGATTGTCCGATTTGGGTCCAATTTGCACCGTTTTGTTGTATAAGTTATTGCCATTTTAAAGGTTGCTTCATAATGCCTCTCTCATAGAAGTCGTGGTTCTTATTGGTGAAAAACTCTAGTAATCGATTTTCACAATATTCTCCTGATCCCAATTTCTTAACACTGAGGAAGTTAACGGAAGCAACTCATAATAAATTATTCCTTTCTAGTACCACCAAATGCACAGTAGAACCTTCCTGGCCGTTAGTTCTGATTTGGCCACCGTTTGAGCTGCTTCACCGCACTTTGACCAAGATAGTTTTCGCACAATATTGTAGAATGTGACCCATTTCTCATCCCCAATCACCATCCGTTTAAGAAATTTGTCGATTTCATTTCGTTTGGCCAAGGATTCGCAGATAAAAATTCGATTCATGATGGGTTTTTTAGTCTTAATTGGTGTGGCACCCAAATATCGAGCTTCTTTTTGAATCCAACTTTGTGCAAATAGCTTAAAACTGTTTTGTGGTCGATCTTTAGATCCTGTGCGATGCTAACAAGCCGGTCAACTTCGATTATTTCTGTGATTTTATCGACATTTTCGACGACGGGCCTGCCTGTGCAAGGAGCATTTTTTTAACATCAAAAATACCTGAACGTAATCGACGTAACCAAAATTGCATGTAATTAGCTGTTACAGAATCGGGACCAAAACACCATTCGCAATTTCATCCACCTGGCTTGCATTTTCGCCTTTATCAAAGAAAAACTGAAAAAAGAACCGAATTTTCTCTTTGTTTCCTTCCATTTTTAACACCCTGTAACTCACAACTGAACGGACCAAACAAACAAAACAAAGCAAAATATTTTTTTAAGTTTGAAATGTCTTCTTGACAACGACCATAAAATTGAAATTGTTTGATCATCGATACTTCACGAGATATCGACATTACCGCCATCTACCGGAAAAATAATGGATTTCTTTTTCCCCAACCTAATATATATAAACACCGTACATATACACATATATATATTCCATATAATTTTCTTCATTATTAAGAAACCAGCTTCTGTCGAGTGGCGGATTTGAATATTGGTGCCACTGAAGATCCACCGAGTAGAGGGGCTGATGCACGCAAAAACTGTCTTGGTTCAAAGTCCTAACGTTGAGAAGGTATGGAGGTTAGGAGAATGGGGTGCCAGCTCAGGTGCCGTCCTTGTTACTTGACCGAGGTTTTAAGTTCCGATGTCTGTCACGAATAACCCTCATGTTTGCTTTAGAGCAGGGACAGCAAACTTTTCTAGAGTACAGACTACGGTGGCGTGGCTACAGCGGACGTAGTAGGAGTGGACACATTTTCCCCCATCTTAGAATAGATAAAGGGTGCAGATAAATAAGTAAATTAATGCTTTTAAAAATCACAAATATAATTTAAAACAGTATTTTAAGTGGCAAATCTCTTTCACACTGTTTTTGTACTCAATTATAGAATTACAAGAATAAATACATTCTTGCCAGTAAAATTTAACTATTTAAGGGGACATAGTACGATTCTTTGAAGAAAATCGGTCAAAAAATCAAATCTAATTCTTTTAACCTAAATTATTATTTATATACTTTTCTATAATCTCACAAAATTTGAAACATCTAAGTTTAAAAAAAAAACTTCAGAATTATGGTAGCTTTTACGTTCGTTTTCATTCACATCCCTACGGTAAATCAAAACTTTAAAACTTACTTATCTGAGAAAGATAAAATAACTAGTTTGTCTTCATTTGAAATGCTAGGCCTTTTTTCTATAGTGCCAAAAATGCTTTGAATTTTTTTTTTACCTATTGCTAAAAGTACATGTAACAAAAGTTGGTATGCATTTTTGAATCAAAGCAATACTTATTTTTTTAAAAAATAATTGAACTCAGAATTTATGCATTTTTAAGGAATTTTCAATAAGCATTCATAAAAAGTATTGTACAAACACCAATCATTTTATCGCAAAACCCATACCAACTTTTGTTATACATAGTTTGACGTGCTTGTAAATAAAATTTCATGCGTGTACGTAAATTTTTGTAGAGAGAAGGAGTAACATTTTAAAATCACTTCACAAATTTTAAGTTTTTTCTTTAAAAAATCAAATGGAAAATTGATGAAATTTTGAGCACAAAATCTGTTTGACATAGTATACACAGATAGGAGGCAAACAAAAAAAAATTGAAAATCCTAAAATTAAAATTCTTTGCATAAATCGTGCCATGTCCCCTTAAATTAAATTGTTAAGATATTATAGTGCGAATGCGTTTTAAACTTAGCGAAATAAAATTTTAAAAAAACTCTCAGAGAAATATTTCAAAATTAATAGTAAGTAACAAATTTCAGGGATTTGTGTTTTAGAGTCAAATAAATGTTAGAAAAGGTACAATTATCATAAAATTAATTAGTTTCATTAATGTAAGTAAAGATAAATACTAGAAGTAAAATATATAAAACAGATACAAGTGTAAATAGAAGAAAAATAAATGCAAGTAAATAAATACTAACTTATATTATAAAGGCATAAAAATGTCATTTACCATTGGATTTAGTCTAAGCTGTAGAAAACTTAAAGATTTTAGACATTTTTCTAAATTGTTTGATGCTTTGAATTCTTTTACGATGTTTTCATTCTTTCATCCAGTTTTACATATGCTTTTTTCTTTTTTATTTCAGGGTCACCTAATTCTCTGGATTTTAAATGAAAAGTCACTTTTGGGTTTCTTCGTTTAATATTTTAACTAATAAGTGAACATTAGGCTGGTTTCTGCTAGTGATTGTATTTAATTTGGAATTCCACACTTCAATAGAATTATTTGTCCTATGACGCTGTTCAGTTACATTCCATGCTTTAATGGGCATATTTGTATTGTCCATCCACTGCTCGAATGGCATTAAAATACTTATAACTGTGTGAGAAACATTATGTAATTTACTTAAATTTGCAACATAAAATTTAGGAGCAGCTCTTGCTTAAATTTAGATCTTTTTACATCGAATTTGTTGATATGTTACGAAGTCGTTCCTTCTCCTTTATTGTAGGTTTTTCCACAAATTTAAAAATGTGCATTAGTTTTACAAGACATATAGTACTAACGATTATAAAATTATCTCATGGAACTCGGATAGTAGACAATAAAATATTAATAAAGCAGTAGGTAGTACGTATAAAGATAAAGCATTTTTTATATATATTCTTTTATTAAATTATAATAAATGTTTAAAAAGTATTGCAAAATAAAGTTGTTGTATATTAAACAAAGTTTTCAGTTTCTTAATGACAGGGATGAGCTTTAAATACTTGTGAGTATAGAAACTTCATACAGAACGTGAATGAATTTTGCATACACATTTATAAGTATCTTTTAGATTTTTGTATTGTGACTCGCGGAGCCCTTTTGTATGCCTCAAAGATCCCCAGGGTTCCGTAGAACATAGTTTGAAGACCAAGATAACAGGATTTTAGTATTTGGAGGAAAATATTTACGGTATACCTTTTGGAAATGGAAAGACCTTTTTCTTAGATGGAAAATTTAAAAATAGTTCGAAACAATTTGCTCAAATATAAATAATACACGTCGACTTAAAAAGTACAGCAACTGAAACCAAAACGTTTATCCAGCGCTTTTTGTAATTCCGCCTAAGAGACAAACAACTTACATTGCAAAATTTCAGTAAGTGAAACATTGGTGCCCTAAAGTGGAAGCCGGACATTATAAAATTAGATTTTGAAGCTGCAGAGCCATCAATAGTTGTAAGTTAGAATTTCCCAATTCAACTATTTCCGGTTGTAGCTTTCATTTAATCAATTTTTATGACGTAAGATACAAGAAATGGGTCTAGTGAAGGAATATAAAGAGAACTAAGATATAAGGAGCGTCTGTAGAAGGATGTCTGCATTAGCCAATGAAACGCATAGATGATGCTTGGAGCATCATTGGATGGGAGAACGCTCTTAGCATTCACAAATTTACCCCATTCATTGATTATTTTGTCGAGCTGTGGATGGACAATACAAATGTGCCCATTAAAGTATGGAATGTATATGGACAGCGTCATAGGACAAATAAGTCTGTTGAAGGGTGGAATTCCAAATTAAATACAACAATCACTGGCAAAAACCAGCCTAATGACCCCTTTTTAATTAAAATACTAAAAATAGAAACACAAAAAGTGTCTTTTAATTTAAAATCCAGAGAATTAGGGACCCTGGAATAAAAAGGAAAAAAGCATATGTAAAACTGGATGAAAGAATGAAAACATCGTAAAAAAAAAAATGCGAAACATCAAACAATATAAAAAAATGTTTAAAATCTGCTAGGTTAAACTAAATCCAATGGTAAAAGACGCTTGTGCCTTTATAATAAAGGCTAGTTAATATTTATACTTACTTTATTTATTTTTTCTTTTATTTACTTGCATCTGTTTTATATATTTTACTTCTAGTATTTAACTTTACTTACATTAATGAAGCTAATTTTATGATAATTGCACCTGTTCTAATATTTGACTCTAAATATTTGTATTAAATATTTGACTCTAAAATACAAATCCCTGAAATTTGTCACTTACTATTAATTTTTAAATACTTTTCTGAGAGTTTTTATTTTTATTTTATTTCACCATGTTTAAAATGCCTTCACACTATAATATATTAACAATTTAATTTAAATAATTCAATTTTATGGGCAAAAATGTATTTATCCTTGTAATTCTACAATCGAGTGCAAAAACAGATAACTTTGGTAAAAAAAAAATACGTTATCCCGTGAAAGAGATTTGCCACTTAAAACACTGTTTTAAATTATATTTGTGATTTTTAAAAGTATTTATTTACTTATTTATCTGTGTCCTTTATCTGTTCTAAGATGGGGAAAAAATGTGTCCGCTCTTACCACTTCCGCTGCTTCTACTTTTACTATACTACTACTTCCAATTTTTTCAATGTGTTGCTGTCCATCCAGTGGCATAGGTTTGTTGAACAAAGAAAAGGTCTACAATATTTGTTATAACCTAATAAATATGGCATATGTATTTACCTACATAACTACAATAAAATTAACTTACACTATTAAATCTGTTTTCGGTTAATGTTAAAGAATAGGTCCCGAATTTGGAACATTTTTTCAGATATAAAAGAAATGAAAAATTAATATGATATTTTGGCTTCACTATCCTTTAAAGAGCAGCATTTTTCATCATACTTCCCATTTTTAACCGAGTTGATTCATTTTAGTGGTATAAAAGGTGTTTTTCATTTTTTTTATCCTATACCGTAATGTTAAATGAGCTTTGCCTTCTCGTATTAAAACAAAAAAAGAAAGTATTCACGGAATATTTTGAAATTTTTAAGAACACTATATTGTTAACAGATGTACGAGTTATAATATTGCAAATTTCCATGGAAATTGGGTCATTTTTCTGTCTGAAAATGTGCTTCGCGTTTAGTCAGAGCTCTCGTACTTTTACCGAAGACAGCCTCAAGATCGCGTTTAAAGCAAAACACAAGATTCAAACATAATAATAATGTAAATATAATAATAATTGTTATATATACGAAACAGTTCCAAATACATAAAAAGAAATGAAACATTTTCATCTAAAGTTAGAGCTTATAGTAAGTAGAAGACACAGTCTGCATACTGTCAGTCAATCTTGAATATTTCTAATCGTAATGACTGACTGCTAATGTTTAGGCGTTCACCCTAAAATGTCATGGTGGTCCACCGGTCCTACTTTAGAGTCTGACGTTGATAAACATTCCCCCACTCGTTAAGCATTCGCACCCGCACAGAAAGGGGGAAGGTTGGCTAGTCATAAAACTGGGGTTAAGCACCACTTTTTTATGAAGTCCATTCAAATGTGTTTAAAATACCGAAGCATCCATCTCTTAATTGTTTCCAAAATTTTAATTATCTGTTTTTAAAATTTGGTATTCAAATCATTTTTGTACCTCAATTAGAGCAGATTAAAAATTATCCATACATGTATATATATATATATATATATATATGTAGTCTAATTCTCTACCACACACAAACAAGAGATAAACATCCACCCATCACGTTCGAAAAACACATTGGCAGTAGGACGCAAGGGATATTTACAGAAAATTTCTCTCCTTTCAAAATATACTAACTCTCTAAACATTGAAATTAGGTAAAGCTACATTGATTACAAAGTAATGTAGAAATTAATATATGCCAATTAAGTTCTCCTATATTTCCCTTAGAAACAATCCACCATTATATAAAAATATAGAAAACTATAGATAATATTAAAACTATATGTAACTTGTTTATGTAAGTAAAATAAAATTATGTAGTGGGATAGCGTAACCCAACGAAAATAAGGAATTTTCCGAATTTTTATTGATTTTTAGAAAATTAGATATGCTGACTGCATACATGGGGTATCAGTTTTCCTCTACTTTTTTTTTTTTTTTTTTTTTTTTGTGCATCTAGATTGGAAAGGCTTGGTCCACTCATCGCCCTGATAAATTTTTAATATATTTTTTTCCAGTTTTTACAAAGCTCTCAAAAATTCAATTTGAAGATAAACTTCATGGTTTAAGGAATCCGACTACGTTCGGAACCGTGATTTACAAAAGCGCATAAATGGATAATTTTCATGATATTTAGTGTCACTTAGATTAGAATATATGCATAAAATTGTTTTAAGGACATTTTGACAAAAAAATTTATTTAAATGTAATATTTTGGCAAAAAATTAACTTTAATAATTTTTTTTCCAAATGTTCTCTTTTTGTGAAAAATGCTTCTATTGTAATAATATTTTGCCTGTGTATAGCTCAGACCTCTCTACAGAGGCTCAACTAGAATTTTTTAAATATTTAACTTAAAAGTGGGTTTATTCATATTTTACGACAACAGAGGGGAGAAATTTTTAGAAAAAAACGCCAATAATTATTTCAATGGGTAGTAACTCTGAAAATATTGTGAATTTTTCAAAAATTCTAGTTGAGCCTCTGTAGGGAGGTCTGAGCTATATACAGGCAAAATATTATTATAATAGAACCATTTTTCACAAAAGGAGAACATTTGGAAAAAAAGATTATTCTAAGTTAATTTTTTGCCAAAATATTATATTTAAATATTTTTTTTTTTGTCAAAATGTCCTTCAAACCATTTTATGCATGTATTCTAATCTAAGTGACACTAAATATCATGAAAATTATCCATTTATGCGTTTTTTTAAAATCACGGTTCCAAATGTAGTCGGATACCTTAAAGCCTTTCGATGACTTTAAAAGTTAAATTTTACCATTTTAAAGAATTATACGATTTTATTTTTATTTAGAATATAAATTGGTATTATTGAAATTTGTATTTTCAAGAAATTCAGGGCTGTAGGATCATTTAGTTTATTCATATTATGATATAATATCATAATTAATGTAATTTTACTAATTTGACATATGAGTTAAGGTCTACACAAAATCATTTTTATAACTGGAAAGTTTTT
This sequence comes from Trichonephila clavipes, assembly GCA_019973935.1. NCBI lineage: Eukaryota > Metazoa > Arthropoda > Arachnida > Araneae > Nephilidae > Trichonephila > Trichonephila clavipes. The sequence continues at coordinate 133,915 of BMAU01015041.1, forward strand.
TTCCAATTATAAAAATGAGTATTACATTGGGAAAAAGCTGAGCAAATTTTACGTAAACCACACAGTTTTATTTGAAATTCAAGCAGAGAAAGTCACCTTTTCCAGTGCAATTGCATTTATTCTGACATTGTCAATCCATATTTATTATCTTAAATAGTAAATATATTGATTTAGAGAGAAACCATACATAACACAGAACATGCGTTAAAATTTAAAATTTATTGTTACAATATATATATGTATATATACATACTTTTAAATCTTAATAAATTTTTTAATCACTGTATTGAACATGGATATCCTGCTAACTTTATTTGTAATTATATTTATAATGGTTTTTAATAATACAGTTTGTATTACTGTAATTATTTACTGTCATTATGTTTTGTAATGATTTTTTAAATTTCTACAATATCTAATTTATTCTACAATTATTAAATAGATGGCGCCACACATGCTTTTTAAATTTTATTATTATTTTTTTGTGTTTCATTTATATTTCACACTAATTTTTATATGAATATTTTTTTATGATTTTTTATATATATATATATATATATATATAAATTTCTTAATATCCTTTCACAATTAATTTTATGCGGAACTTCTTTCACTTCCTTGTATTTGGCGGGAACACATTACTTGTTGATGCACTCCCGACCTACGTCTACACTGCGAGTAAAAGTAGGTTATGTTTTTGTTCATATGTTATTTAGTTTAATGATTTTTTAATATTTAAATTCCTTTTATATAATTCTTTCCTTTCCCCTTGGTACATAGTATGACAAATTTCAGGTGAAGGTTGGTCGGCACCAAAACATGTTTAAATCTGCAATTCTGGTTCCTAAGGCCAGGAGTTTGTCATTATACTACTGTGCCTTCTACCTATTTATAGTTATCTTAGGCTATAACTATCGGTTTATTTTTATATTTTCGTTTATATATTTGTGTATATGTAAATATATTTATATATATATATATGTGTATATATATTTATATATTGAATTTTTTATATTGGATTATGTGTGTGTGTGTGTCTAATTCTCTACAAATAAGAGATAAACATTCATCAATCACATTCGAAAAACACATGGACAGTAGGAAAATTACACAATGAAGGACACATGAGCAACCGAGATTAAAAATTATGCTGCAGTATAATAAATATTTCTGACTTAGGACAGCCAATATATAAAATAATTTAAATAAAAGTGGGGTTGAACATGTTTTTTTGGCCAGCCAACCTTCCCCCTTTATGTAAATAATACTGAGCAAAAATCTATTGAAAGTAATGGATATAGGAATATCTAAATCCATTACAAGATAGAGGTAACTTACCTAATAATTGCACTTGAAAATGTAGAGCCCGAGCTAAATCTGAGTGCAATAAATAGGTTATTGCCAGATTCTAGACCCTAATGCAGATTCAAAGCATGTGAATTGCTAAAATGTAGCACTTAACAAAAGTAAAAAAAGAATAGAAATAAAAATTAAAAAGAGAGTTAAAAATTATATATACCATAACTTTAGTGACACTAGATTATTTATGAATTAAATAATAATAAGTAATTTTATCTAATATTAAAATATGGAGGTAAAACTATAACTAGGTAATATGTAAATTTATAGTAATAAACTATTATTAATCTAAGAATTTTTAATCTTTACTATTTCGAATAGATTTATTCATACAACTATTAATAAAATCAATTCGGTATTTCTGATTTAAGCAATTTTTAGTAAAATGTTTTCAGTTATTTATTACTTCTGATTTTTTTCACACTAGAAATTTATTGCGCTGTATATAATTAATAACAATATTTCTGAATATAGAAACATGTACATTACTCTCCCAATGAGGAATTTTTACAATATTGAAATTAAATTCTTCTCTTTTATCATAAATATTAGAAACTATTACATTATCTTTTAATTTGATATGTACATCAAGAAAATTTGCTTAATTTTTGTTACTATTTGTCTGTATTAAATTAAGATATTGTGGATAAAAATTAGTGTTAGGTATAAAATTGACTTGTGCTTGCCAAAAATGATTATGTCATCTGTATAATGAAAAATATAATATTTAGAATTATTTATGTAAATACTTTCAAAATAATGTAAGGAATATCAATTGGCAAGACAGTTGCTCGCAGAGCCACCTTGTGGCAAACCTGTAATCTGCAGATAATAGTTACCATTATAACATATATATATATATATATACATATATATACACATATACATATATATACATACATATATAACATATATATACATATATATATGTATATATATATGCATATATATATATATATATATATAATATAATACAATATAGTGCGTATACACATGCACCACATAGTATTCATTGAAAGATTAATCTTTCTATAAGAACCACAACTGTAAGTTTCTAATTTATACTATTACTATTTAATATTAATTTGCCTCTACTTTAACCTTTAGAGTTTGATCAGCTAAGGCCTCTATATAGGAAGAAAGTATAAATTTCTTGCCTCAGTATTGTATAAACTTTCTTTTGAACTGAACTCGGAGGCGCAACAGCCAAGACCTACTGTGTCTGTCTCAGTTTACGTGACCTTAGGCACTGAGGTGCATGTGCAGATGTTTCGATCAAGTGATCAGTTTGACGCGAAACTCCCAGTGTTCAGTTTCCAAGCAAGCTTCATTTATCGACCCACTGAATGAATGAAAGGTTTAGTCGACCTTTCCCAGCTCGGGATTTGAACACCGGAATTGTGGCGTGGAAGCTCGATACACTATCACTTATTTATATAAATAAATTCTTTTTATATGCTACATTATTTTACTACGCATAAAATGAGTCTTAACCCTCTCGCTGGGCATCCCGCGATTTCTACGGGCAATGCAGATTTAGCAAAATTTGCGAACCTGCGATTTCGAGAGGTAGCATTTTTCCGACTATTTAGCTGCGCAACCCGTGCTGCTCTTGTTTATGTTTTCATTCACGTTTTTCTGTTCATGTTTTGATAACCTAATTCTATATTTAAAAAAAACTCTTTTTTCAAAAATTTGTTGTATATTTTAACTCTTAAATGTAGATTTAATATGTAGATTTGAAATAAGTAATAAAATCATACACAATTTTTGAACCTACTTTGATAAAATAACAACACAGCAAAAGGGTTAATATCCTGTCGTTTAACACAAAAATGAAAATTGTTCCTCAACGCAAAAACTAGTCTAAATTTCTGATACATTTTCAGTTACATTAAACAAATTTGTACAAAGCTGAAAAATAGTAGTTGAAAGTTATCGTAGTCTACACACGAAAAATTCAAATTTAGTACGCTGTCACGTGATGATGCAGTCAAAGCCAAATATGAATTTTTAAACCATTAGAAAATAGTTATTGTATTTATTTTAAACTCTAGATTCTCTATATGTGTGATTTTGTTATAATTCAACCATGAATTCGATTAATCTTAAATGCAAAACACACAAAAATCTGAAGCGCGTATAAGGATCAGAATAGTACAATACTTTTAGTGAAAAGATCACTTTTATACGTCACTGGTTTGTTTATGTCAATTTAAGGCGAAATGGTATATCATCGAATTATCGATACTTTTTATTGACTTATATGATACCTCGAATCTTTATAAACATGCCTGCAAAATTTCAAAGCTATATGTGTGATTTTGTTATAATTCAACCATGAATTCGATTAATCTTTAATGCAAAACACACAAAAATCTGAAGCGCGTTTAAGGATCAGAATAGTACTGTACTTTTAGTGAAACGATCACTTTTATACGTCACCAGTTTGTTTATGTCAATTTAAGGCGAAATGGTACCCAAAAATTCATCGAAATAGCGATACTTTTTATTGACTTATATGATACCTCGAATATTTATAAACATGCCTGCAAAATTTCAAAGCCTTACGTGCATTTTTTATTAAATTATGGAGCACAAACAATATGTGATGCTGGACAGAAGACTAAACAAAACTGCTTCGCCCACTTTTCAGATCATCTGCTAGAAAAGTGCCTGCTAAAAAAATGAATTATAATTATTTTCCTACCACACGCAAATGAGACTAACATATGTAGAATATTACACATGCAGTAACAAATCATTTCAAGAAAGAATTATTCAATTAATGCAACAATTCTAGTTTATGTATTGTTTATTGAAGAGCCAATGGATTTGATTAAGATTTAAAAGTTTTACGTGATTTTTATATTGTTATTATGAATGAAATTAAAACTTTAAAACGGATTCCCGAAGCACAAATGCCCAATTTCATTTTGATAATTATAATTAAAAATATAATTTGCAAGAATATCAAAACTCTCCCATTCTTATTTATATATTTATTTTCGGTGATGTATGTATCCATTGTATGTGAAATTCAACACAATTATTATTAAAATATATTTTAAGATATTTATTTAAACAAATGCACAGATGCAACTCTTCGATTTTGATATATTTTACCTATAAATTGTAATTTGTATTAATGAAGGTTTTACATTTGGAGGGTTCGTTGGATTTTGCTTTCATTCGTGTTCAATGTTTAACATGCGAAGGCTTTTAAAATCATGGAAATAAAAAATAAAGGCATGAACATATTTTGTGCATTATTTAAGCTGTGCATTATTTAAGTTGTGCATTATTTAAGTTATAAAACTGAGCATAGAATTAACTCTGAGATGTGTGTATTTATTTTTTTATAATTATTAAGGTAAAGTTTCATGAAATATTGATATCTCATTTGTGTGTGTGCGTTTTCCTCTATATATCCGTTATACCAGTATACTGTATAATTGTTCTACATTTTTGCAATTTCTTATGGTAAGCAGTTTTAAATAAGCTAATTAATGTGTCGTAAAAGTTTTAGATTATTTGATGAATATTATATAATACTATACACACATGAAATGAAGCCTTCAATATCATATTTCTCCATGTTGGATTTTTGATCATATACTATCATTCAAAACCCTGAGATTTTTTTTGGTAATGGAAGTAGGGGGATGTGAATTTTCTTATAAATCTTCTAAAATGTATGTTTTGTAAGACTGTGTATGGAATTAACTCTAAAATATGTAATTATTTTTTTTTAAATTTCAAAATCAAAATTAATATATTTTCGAGAATTTCTGCTTGTTTCACAATGAAAAAATTAATATAAAAGTAATGAGCAGCAGCATAAAAAAACCCATACACAGTTTTATGTTGTATGTTATAAGGTACTACAAAAAAGATTTGAAAGAAAATATACATACGGTTGAACCTCTATATAACGAACCTTTATACTGCGAATTTTTCTATAAAGCGAACTTTTTCCTGGAACCTTGAACATTTCACGGTTTTCTTCGTAAAATAACCTCTCTATAGCGAAGTGCATTTTCTATATATCTATATTCTACATTTTGTTCTTCCTTTTTTGAAGTATTTTTGAAAAAATTTCAAGTTATTCTCTCTTTAACGCATTTTATGGGGGTCATAAATCTTAAACTAATTTTATTAGATCCTAACTCCCCGAGAGCAATAGAGTTCTGGACATTTTATCCCATTGCCCAGTTCACTAGAAACATCTTCGATATCCTCTTTCACCTTCAGTAGAGTTTCCCCATGTCCCCGTGTTCTAATTATAAAATAATGTATTCTTCAAGTTACTTGTATGCTTTAAATTATAGAATGTCCTTAAAATCCATTAATTTTAGTATAAAATTATTTCCTTAATATTGAAAATACAGTGAATTCTTCGACATTCTTTTTTCCTGTTTTTCTTTCTTTTTTGGTGCGTAAAATATATAAAATAAACATATATTAATTTTTAAAAAAAGGTGTGAATAATTAATTTTTAATGTATAGTGTTTATGAATTTAAAATTTGTTTTATTTGGTTTACAAAGTATAATAAAAGATGAACCTCTATATAACGAATTTACCATATAACAAACTTTTTTCCGGTGTTTAGTGACTTCGTTATATAAAGGTCCGACTGTATTAAAAAAAAACCTTAGGAATTTAAAAAAATGTTAACAAAAACTTTAAAAAGAGTAAATTTTACACTTTGCAATAAATTTTAATAATGACCTTTCTAAAATACAATTAAAACCAAATTTCAAAAATTAAAAATAAAATAACTTTAAAGATGGTTAACCCAGTCGCCTTCAAAAGGTTTTGTTATAGTAGCGCAAAATTATTTCCAAATAATGATGAATTCTTTTTCACATCTAGGTGAATACATAATATCACTCCTACTTGTATTCAACAACCAGAAAGTTGGGCGGTAGATGATGAAATTGCACATTTAACCAAACACAAAAAAGGATAAAGTGTGTCATAATGGAAAGTAAAATAGATTTTTATGATTAATACGAAACAAGACTTTGTTTTTAAACATTAAGTAACAAAAGAGAATTGGCTTAAAATTTTAGTTCAATTGAAGCATGGATTGTATTTATATATAAGTCAAAATACCCAAATGAAAATGGAAATTTTGTCAAAGGGTTGTTGTAATTAAACATTAACAAATTTGAAAGTTTTAATAATGCCGAAATCAAATGCAGAAGTTAACACTTACAATTTAAAAATAAGTTATAAAAAACAGATTAGGTATCTAACACATGAAACATATTCTATGCATAATTTCTTTTATCTAACGAGTCACGTTCAGTTTTTTTCAAAAAATTTTCATAACAACTATCAGCCTAATTTCCTTCATATTGGTAATTTTTAATAACTTTTGTTAGAAAAGAAACTAATTTGTAAGCATCAACTATACAAATATGTTATTAATACTTTTAACATTACATTAATAATTAATACATTTACCATTATATTAATACTTAATACTTTAATTAATGTATTAATATTAATACATTAAACGGTTAATGCATGATTATTTTTGAGATTCTAGTCCATCTAATTATTTATTTTTGGATACGTTATATTAATCGTATTAAATACGAAATTCTAGAAATGTTATTAATTTGTTTTGGCTTCTTTTAAAAAAACCATATAATTTAGATAAAATTTGCTTAACATATTTTAAAAAATAATACGCGTTTTTCTCTACCACATGATTTTTTATAAGTACAAAATAAGAGAGATTCGGAGAAATATCTTGAAGTTAAAAATATTTTTCTGTACAAAATATATACAACAGTATCGGTAAACATATTACCTGATGGAAAGCGAAAGATTTATTGAAAAACATAAATGAGGGGGAAAAAATGATTACATTAAATTTTTTAACATTCTATCCTCTTTTTATCATAAAATATTTTTGGTGATTATAAAATCTTTTCGTTGCTTTCATTATATTTTTAAATAGCAAGCTGTCTTCCTCCCTGCAAATCTTTTCCGTGTTTTTATTCGAAAGTAATTTATGGAAGAAAAAAGTATATGAACTAATTTTCAATGTATTTTCCAATTTTTTCCCAGAATGGCGTATAATGTTTTATTTTCATGTAAATTTTCGACTTTCCATACCTCTTTTGAAAAAATTTTGAAAGTTTCGTCAACGTTTTTTTTCCCCTACTTTTTTTTAAAAACAATTTTTTTCAGTACATCCGTCCTTTTTGTGATATCTGCTGATTTATTTGTGTTGACTCGTTTTGGGAATCAACCGATAATCATTTTCATATTCTAATTTTATCGCATATCATTTTTTAAATGATTTTAATTTTTAAAAATTCTCTTTTATTCTCGAATAATTTGGGTATACTCAGCTTTTAATAATTCTTTTTTAAAAAATCAGTGCTATCAGTTATTAAAAAGTATGTGTGCCAATGTCTCTAACAATTTATATTTTTTGAAATATTTTATAAATTCCATTTTTATATAATCCTTCTCTATATCTATCAATTATTTTAAATGATATGTAAAATATTTAAACTTATAGTATTGGCACATTATTAATTAAGTGTATTATGAAATGCGACACGTGTACATGTACGGATTGCGGATCTCTGTTCTATAACATTGAACACATTGACACTTGGCCATTGAACATATTGATACATTACCATTGGACATATTGATACATTGCCATTGAACATATTAATGCATTACCAATACTAATAATGCAGTAATCATACTGTGATTACTTTAATTTTTGAAAAATAAACTATAAGTATAATTCTCTCTGAAATTCTACCTTTGATTTTTAAAAATATCTTAAAATATTTGTTAAAAATTTAATTTTAGAATTAATAAATATTCATGAGTAATTTTTGAATAAAAAAAGCGAATATTATTTATTTCAAAAAATGGTACGTAGAAAATTTATATATATCTTAATATTTTTAATATAAAGTTAAAATTATCGAAACAATTTCTATGACCAGGTAAACCAGGTTTTTTTTTCGTTATTCAATGAATGTTTCTCCATTACAAGCAATTAACATAAAATATTAATAATTATGATAACTCTTATATCGCGTTTCAAAATTATTCGGATAAGCCTTTTTTTTTTTGCAGGTAATTGTAAGAGATCTATTATCATTTCACAAAAGAAATCGTGTAATATTTTCTCTCCTCTTATTTGCATTCAGTAATTCTAAAAATCTCTAGATTTGTGTAGTATAGAGTTGACCGTTATTGAATTAGGCTACAGTGTCTATTTTTATTTAAATAAAATGTATTCCTTGAACGCAGTGGTCGCCAAACTTAAGAAGCTTCTGAACTACCATACTGTTTTTTATTTTTTAAAATTCTTACTGTGAGCTGCCTACCAAAAGATCAACAAACTTTTAAAACAATCTTACATTTGTTTATTGTGTCTATGAACTTGCATTTCTAAACTGAACTGAATTAAGTTGCGCAACAGCGCAAGAGGGCCAAGGCCTACTTTGTCTATCTCAGTTTAAGGGACCTTAGGCGCTTGAGTGTCTGTGCAGATGTTTTGATCAAGTGGTCAGTTTGATACGAAAACACCCATGTTCAATACCCAAACAAGCTTAGTACTCATTTATCGATACACTGAAGGGATGAAAGGCTGAGTCGACCTTTCCCAGCCCGGGATCTGAACCAGGACCTGTAGCGTGGATGCACGATTCTATTGGGCTTTAGTTACATGTCGAGTAAATATGAAATCTGTTTTTACTTAACAGTATATAACAAAAAAAAACCGAATTGCACTGAAAGAAAATGAAGCGTAGTTATAAATAAATAACAAATGTAATTATAGAGATTTTTATTATTAGACTTATTATTTTTAATAAGAAGGATGGTACTTTTTTTGTAATCAACAAGTTTTTTTATATTTGGAGAGTAGGTAGTGGCTGTCATTCGAATACAATTGTCCTTGTATTCATCAGTACTTATGTACAAGTACATCAGTACTTTATGTACTTATTTTTAATACATTTCACACTTGAAAAAAAATACTACGCAGGTATATAGAGCTGAACATTATCTTCAATTTGAGACAAGCCTGGAACAAAACTGAGTATTTTTCTTTAGGATCAAGGGACCAAATATTTTAAGAGCTTGAAAAAAATAAAAGAGATTTTACAAATAAATCAATTTAAAAATTAATTAGAACTTCATTCTTCTTGAAACTCAAAACGCCAAGTAGAAAACTCTTCAGTATCAATCTCAATAAAAGACAAAGATGAGTGTTAACGCGAGCTTCCAGTAGCATGCGATCACTGCTCTAATGTGTTTTAAGAAAATAAATGGTTATTACCTATAGTGGCGCCCTCTACAAGCCGCTCAGCTGAGGAAGTTATTCACGCGTAATTTGTCGCGACACATTAATCTATGGTCACACGTTTTATTTTTTTCTCCCTTTCTTGTTTTAGCAGTAGGCATAATGTTGGGTAGACATTGATATGTTTTGATTATGCTGCGTATTTGGACATTTTCACCAAGTTATTGTAGTTGAATGCGTAAGTGTTCTCGTATGTGATTCTACTTAACCAATTATTATAGTTGTTGGTTCTGTTGTGGTCAGTTAAATGATGGAACGCAGTGATAGTTTTTTTTTTACCATCACATATTTCAACCGTAAATCTAAGAAATTCAAGTTCATCAAGGAACGCGTCAATTTTTTTTCTTCTTTGTTTACTTTTTCGAATGGATTTCATAACAAATGAATAAATGCAGCAGCGTAAATTTTAAACAGGTAATTAAAATCTCATAATCAATCATTCTTACGAATCATAAAAGATAACAAAAGGCTCAAGATTGTTTTCACTTTTTGTGAGTGTCGAGAATCTAACTAAATTTGAAAGACTTTTCCAGGACACAAAGTAATTCAAGTATTTTCCTAGGTTGGTGTAATAACGCATGTATCCGCTTATATATATACAAGCTGGCATACCCGTTCTTCGCATGGGTGAATTGAAAAATTAAACGATACAGATTGAAGGATAAAGAAGTTTTAATGAGCTAATTTTTTACGTGAATTGCAAATTAAACCAAAAAAAAAAGCTTTTTGTTAATCTCAGCTGAACAAAAGAATCATATTTGTTAAATTTTAAGTCTGTAGATCAAATAGCTGATAAAAAGGGGTTTTTTCCAAAAACTGTATAACGTGCCGTAACTTTCTTGTGGGTCGATTTTTGAAAACCTAAGCTGATCTCTGCTCAGCAAAAGTAACACATTGTTACAAATTTTGTGCAATGAACACTTAAAATAGTGTAAATAATTATATCTGGATGTGTAATACGTTAATATTACTTTCTGTTGTATTTATTTTATGTTAAACTTGTAATATTCGCAAGCAACGTCGTTCCTTGCATTATGATGGCGATTCAATTGAAACAGAGCGAAATGTTGGCTATAGAGCCAAGTTGGCATCTTTTTTGGCGACCATGCTAGTAACTTGGCGATTGATTGAACGGTGTAGAAGTTGATAAGCTGCAGCACCACCTGGTGGGAAGCTGCAACAAAGAGAATAGCACAAAAATCTTCACCACAAAAAAATGCATGTACAAGACAATTTTCATAGTGATCGGTTGAACGGTGTTGGAGTAAAGCGAGGTCATATATACAAGCATACTTTTATATAGAGATAGATAGAGAAAATTACATATTGGCTTTTAAAAGTCTTAGAAACTTTGTTTAAATATGCAATTGCTTTTTAACCTTAAAATGTGAAAAAGAAAAATTATTTTAAGTTTCGCATCAAAGTTTCAAGTATAAAAGACACACAGAATATATATCATGGAAAAAGGGGATAAAAATACATTTATATAAATGAATTAGAATTGCACTAAAATAATGGGCAAGAGAATTCAAGATATAATTTAAAAATATTCTAGCATTTTCTAACCCCAAAACATTTCAACTTTAGTCTAATTTATTTTTAATATCGAGCAAAGACATATTTAATTCATATTATGCCAAAGTTGATTCATGATATTTTTATTCTTTGGTCTCGGCAGCTTTAAAATCTTGTTTTAATGAACAGCTTATAACTGTAGCATTCAATTTACCGTTAGATCAGTTTTGCTATTAAAAATAATATTCATTTCTGAATTTGAAACGAATTAAAAACCTAATTTTTAAAAATTAGGTCTTTACTCTCCAGAGTCACGCATATATTTCCTCAATTACAATTTTTACATTCTGATTTAAAATTTTAAATTATGAACATATTTTAATTTAAAAGGATTGGTAAGGCTTTTAGCATCACTGATTTCAAATCTGTTTGAATTGGCAATACCATCTTGGCACTCTTGCGGGGAAAAAGTCGCCAAAACAGTTTGACCTTAATATGAATTAGTAGTAACCACGTGTATCCTTTTCATTTTTCACAACCTCTCATTGTTCTTTTTTTATTGTCCATATCATTTACGAGTGGTTCAAATGTGTTACGTGTTAGGCTGTTCTATAAATAAATAAATTATTATAAACATTTTTGAGAGCAATCCAATGTGTCTTTCAAAACATTTTAATATAAGAATCTAAAAAAATACCCCAAATTAGAGTCGTATTCTAAATATTTTTTAGAATTTTAGAATGAGGTTGAAATTGAACTGCAGTTGATGCCAGATAAAATTACAAGGATAAAAACACCTTCGCGTTACACTCGGTGTTTACAAAACATATATAAACGTTTCTAATCTTTTTTTTAATTTTCATCTCTTTTAACGCATGAAGTCTGTGATTTCCTCTAAGGTTATGAAAGCGAAACGTCTTCTGTTATATATATATAACGTCAAAAGACTGTTGAATTCTGATTTTGAATCGTGCAATGCGGTCAAAATGTTTTTTATGATTGTTTTCAAACAGCGTTTTTTTCCCCCTGAGATTAGAGAATTAAATAGCAATATTTAATGATTATAATAGTGTAGATTGGATATATAAATAAAGAACTCAAATTTATACTTATTGCATTCTTATTTGCATTTTTTTCCTGTTTTAAGTCTAATTTGAACTTCATTATTTTTTACGGAACTTTTGCACGATGTTTTCCTTTTTATTTTATTCTTAAGGAATTTAGGATAATAAAATTATTTTTATTGGTATACTTTTTGAAAAGTCAAATTAATCAATTTATTCATTAAAAAAAAATTGGAACAACATTTGCTGATATTTGCCATGCTTCATGTAAATATTGTTCGAAATGAAGAATACAGAATGATTCGTCCTGAAAATAAAATGAGAGTAAACAATTCGGTCTCAGTCATTTTGAATGTGGTGTAATATAATTAAATTTCAAGAAGACCCTTTATCGCGTTTAACTTATAATTATATTTCAAAGACCTTAGATTGGATTCCAGAATGACCCAATTCAAACCAAGGTTCTTCTAAATTACAGATTTCTTACATAAGTATAAAGAGATAAATTATTGATATAATAACTATTATGCAAATATTAATAAAGGAAATAAGAGCTATTGCACTACCATTCACTAAAATAGCGACCTCTGTAAGCCCGATACCACATATAATAAGCGACCGTAATTAATATCAGGGACTCTGGATAGTGGCCTAACGTATACCCATCGCGGAGCAGGACTCTAGGGGGGCAAAGCCTGATGTTGTGAAATCTTTTGTAAAATTTGACTTAAGACCCCTACCCAGACATTGAAGGGCAGCTCTAATATTTTCCGTTATGCCACTGACTCTGGAAAGCTGTTTTATCTGTGGTGAGGGAATAAAAAATTGAATATATAATCAAGTGCAGTAGCGCACCCAGGAATTTTTTAAGGGGGGGTCCGGGGTCGAAAGTTCACCATTTTTGTATCATGCTCCTTTTTATTTTGTCGATTTTCAAAACTAATTATTGAATAAATAATTAGCATTCATTAATAAAATTAATCATTAACAGCAAATATTTAATTAAATTTTACGTACTATATACTTATAATTATAATCAATCGGAAAAAAATCGAGGGCTTTGGGGGGGTCCGGACCCCCAGGACCCTTCCCTTGTGTGCGCCACTGATCAAGTGTCATATTCATGATCTAACCAGGGCTCTAAATTAATAAGTCTGTCACTAATATAGCTCTAGAGTAATTTTAGTCAATTTAAATCAACTTGTCATCATTAATAACAATAACAGATATCCAAAGCTATTACTTTCTTAAAAAATAATTTTTTTTCATTGTTACCAAGGACTTTAAAACTCATGTGCAAGAAGTAAGAGAGTAGAAAGGAAGAATAATATGACAGTTTATTGTTTTTAAAAACATAGCATCTTTACAATAAGTTACAAAAGAGAAAAGACTAGAAGCAAACAAAATAAAAGTTACATTAGATGTTACCCGTCTGGTGCCAGAAAGGCACAAACCCTTTTCGGCGTCTTCATTCTATCGAGTCCAACTCTGGAGTACTTTGGTTTCGGCCTATAGCATAACGGAGAATATTAGGGCTCCCCTGCAAAGTCAGGTTTTGGGTCTCAAGGCGTACTTGGCGTCAGTCAGGCTTTAGGCCCATTAGAATTCTGAGCCCTCTCGCCTAGCTATGTGGGAGTATACATTATGCCACTGGTTTTGGCAATACTGGTTGATTCATAAATAGTGTGAGACCAATTTCAGATGATCATGTTTTTATTGAATAAAGTAATTTACATGGAATTTTCGGTGTGGTTTCCTCTAGCACAGTACACTTTTCATAAGCGTTTTGGCTAAGCTAAAAGAGTTTTTTGGATTATTTTGGGGGTATTTTTCTAACTCTCTTGTTCGCGCTCTGATTCTCTGTTCATTATTTAAAATCTCTAAAAGATTACACCACTCGTTAAAATGGCTAGAAGTCTAAAACAAAAAGAATTTTATTTGAGCGTTCTCCATACACTCTAATTCTACACATACGCTGACTCTACACATACTAGCGCCTTCTCGCGAAAAATATTCACTTGTTGTGGGCGTCACAAGAATTATTTGTTCAACACACTGAACATCCCTTTTAAATTGCTTTTTGAAGCCCCTGAAATGCTCTTACTTTATGTCTATTTAATTGTTTTTTAAGTATCCCCATAAAAAATAATCGCAAGCAACACAGACAGGGGATAGTGATAGTCATTTATCAGGAGGCAGACAATTTATTTTTTAATCTTTCAGCCAATTGATAGTTGATTTTGCAGTATGACTTAGTGCAGAATCTTGATGAAAAACAAAGTATCCTTGAGGGTAAAGACGGTTACTTTTTTTGATCAAGTGTCTCAAAACTTTATTCTTATAGTATTTAGCATCAATTGTAAAGTTTGGTCCTACAAAAAATGGTTTTGTTAAGCCTTGAGAGGACATTTCCGTCCATACTATAACACCTGACGACCAACTTGTATTTTTCAAAACAGCTGCGTCTTTGCGATGTTTTTCTGCTTGAAATTTTTTAAATCTTCGTTTTGCTAGTTGTGAATGACAGACGAAACAGTGCTTCATCAGAAGTTATCCATGCTTTGTATCTACCTTTGCGTAACATTAAATAGAGAGGCCAAGAACATTTTCTTTGTTTTTCTACGGTCTTAACAGACATTTGAGGACAGGCTGGTTTATTCCCCTTTTTATAACCAATTTTCTTTATCTGGTGATAAATTGTTGATTGCTATACCTATAGTTTCGAATCCATAGGTTTTTGAGGCAAAGGATTTTCTACGCAGTGATAACTCTTTTAACCTTCTTTTTTCTTTTTCATTAAGGACTTCCTTTCATTCACATATTTTCCCTGGAGCTTTTGATTTCCAGCCAAACTTTATTTCTTTTTGAAGTTTAGATAGTAATACGATAGAAAAATGCTTTTTTGATTTTTAAATGCTTTATTATTTATAGAATTCGAACAACCATCCTTCAAAAGCTGTAAAATTTTGTTGCGGGTTTGGTGATCTAATTTGAGCATAGTATTTTACTCCCACTAATAAAAATGGTTAGTTTAGCAATTTAGATGTTCCGTTTTTCAAATAAAACCAGTAGTAAAACGATAGTCGCCCAGCCAGTACGGTGGCTATGAACCTCGGCTTATAACCAAGTGAGTTTGGGTTCGAATCCCGAGTAAGACATGGTCGTATCTTCTTCGGGAAAGAAGTCGGTGTTTTGCCTGAAATGGATTCCCGTCTCGAAAAGAAAGCAGCGCACCAGTGGCGTAACGTACACCCCCCAACCCCCGCATCGGGGGGCCCAGGGTTCTCAGGGGCCCAAAGTCTGACTGTCGCCCTTTGTAAAATTCAACGTGGGAGCCCAAAGCCTGACTTTGCAGGGGGGTCCAAAAGTTCTCCGTTACGCCACTGCAGCGCACCCCTTCTTGTTATATGCTGGAATCATCATCTGTTATAAATGTGTATATTTTTCTGCTGTATTGTATGCTTTCTGTTCTTCTTCACTTGTATTTCATATGTTCCCAGGATAAAAAAAAACACACGTCGACAACAACAACAGTAAAATGATAGAAATTCATCACAAATAGTTATATACTTTTAAAATTGATCACACTAATTTTGAATCAACCGGTAGATGGAGTTAATGTTTGTAAGATGGCAGCGCCATCTATTGGGACAGTTGTTAGTTGATTTAAAAAATGTTCCTGTTATTTATGTACTTTAAGAAAGTAAATAAAACCAATAATTTTCTTCTGACAAAACAGTTTTTATCTCCACTTAGCCACTCCACAAGTACTCATCAAAGAGTTTACAGTAGTATGAAAGCACGAACACATTAGTCGCTCGTTTTATTATCAGAAAATAAGTTACAGTCGGACCCTGATTTAACGAATTATTCGGGACCGAACATTTTGTTCTTTAAATCAGGGTTATTCGTTATATCGGGGTCCAAAAAAAACGTATTTCTTTTTTTACATTTACTTTTGAAAATTCTACAATAAGCATATTATTACTGAATTATTACGCACCAGTTAACTATGAATTTTGAAATACTGATTGATAGATGTTGGAAAATCTTTTTTGTTCCTAATTCTCGAAAGAGTTCTTTTTTTCGACTGTATTTAGAGAAGAAAATGCTGTAACGCGCGTTCATATCCTGCTGCATAAGATAAGTTTTCACAGTTTTCAAATAATAAAAAACATTAGAAAATGTAACAGTTTTGATAAGAGGTTCCTTATCAATTTCTACGTAAGAATCGATATTCATGGTTCCGACAAATCCCCAGTTTCTTGAACGTCAGTTGCACAGATAGGCAGTCCGTCATCAAATGTAGCATAACCGTTAAAATCGTTTAATATTTTGCGGTGGGATGAGATAAGAAAGAAGTTTTCTTTCCTGTTCAAAACTCATACGATAGGATACACCAGTAGCGAACACAAAAATTTTTCGAGAGGGGGGTCTGGGATAGAAAATTCACCATTCTTGTATCATGCTCCTTTCATTTTGTCGATTTTCGGGAACAAAATACAGTAAAAAACTAATTATTGAGTAAATAATTGGCATTAATTAATAAAATTAATCATTAATAACAAATACTTAATTAAAATTTACGTATTATATACATAGAATTATAATCAATCGGAAAAAAGTCAAGGGCTTTGGGGGGTCCGGACCCCCAGGACCCCCTTGTGTGTGCGCCACTGGGCTACACTCATGACATATCTGCACCTGTTAAGTCTAATGACACTCTGCATCAATGGCCGTCTAAATTTGTTACTTACCAGAAAACTCTTTTTTTTTTCTGTTACGGAAAAAAAGGATATAATTTGAAAAAAAAAATCCAATTTTTTCAAACCCAAACTAAAAAAAAAAAAAATTCAGCTGTTGAAATAATTCGCTAATTCGGGGTTTATTATTCGTTAATTAGGGAGTTTTACCTTCATTTTAATCTGGGAATGAAAAACATTCGTTTAATAGAGGTTCGTTAAATCGGGTGTCAACTGTATACACTATTATTACGAAGTGTGAGTGAAATAGTGTAAATAACTTGTTTTTCAATAGTTAATGCATTTATATTACTCTATATAATTATTATTTTCTGTTAAAATTGTAATATTCGCTAGCTACGCCGTCCCTTACGTTATAATGGCAATTCAATGGGAACTTGGCGAAATCTTGGCGATTGAGCCGTTATGATCATTTTTGGCAACCATACTGGCGACCATTTTTGGTGAGTTTGTATGAATTCTTCTGGAAATTAGTGGAGAAACGACACTAATTTCACGATCTATGACGCAAGCGGGTCTTTCTTGAAGGATCCGCGAGGTCTTAAGTAAGGAGAAGCTCGCCGACACTAAGTCAGTCTTGTTTTGACAAGAGATTAGATAGTATTGATTTGACTAGGGATTAGTAGACTTGCCTTGGCCGTGAAGAGACGACTAGCGATTAGCTCGGCTGTTGAATAGAACGAGTGGTGCTTCTGATTAATCTTTTACTTAAGTGCATTTTAGACATTGATAGTTGTGCCTGAGCATTGTAGTAGGCACGAAGACCTTCTGATATTTATTCTGCAAATTCTGCTACTGAATCCTGTATTTCAAGGATTGTTTCCTCGACAATCGTTTTTAAAGAACTGTCGTGTTCTTTGCGAATGATTTGCATAAAATTCACGAACCCCGATCAGCGCAACACTATTTTATCGCTATTGTTGTTTTCGAAAGAGAATGAAATCTTCAGACTTATTACACCAATATGTATGTAAATATTTCGAGAATCGTCGTTTAGTAAATATTTTATTCTTAAGAGATATCATTTAATATTCCCCCTTCCCTTATGTCATCTGGATATCCCTCGAGGTTATATAAATTACATTATGGAAACCGATGTGATCTACATCGTACATCTTGAAAAAGTTTAAATCAAATAATACCAAGGCAGTTTTTTTTCCATTGAACGCATAACACGTGCCTATTTTTTAGCGGTTAATCCATCCATGCTCGATTAACCACGCTTACCAAATTTTCATTGCTCATTTGATAATAGGGGCGCTTCCTTTTCGGAATGGGTTTCATGCTCTTTGATTTTTTAAAAGAATAATTCATTAAATAGAGTTGGAATACGGTAGTTTTTAAATCCAAATAAAATAAATTACAGTAATGAAATAATGCATATATATAAGTACTGACTATATTTACAATGAGCAAATCATCATTAGAATAAAAAAAGAATGCTCTAATTTTTTGTACCTAAATGAAAGGAAAATTAAAGGTAGTTGCACAAATATCCTGCAAAACAGGAGTTCATATACTAACCCGTATTCTTGACGATTATTATTTTAACGTTTTCGTTTTAGAATTTAATTTAAAGGTAATTACTTTTTAGTATTTTTATAAATAACGTGTAATAGTTTTCTCTTATAAAAACAATAGTAAAACAAGTAGTATAAAAAAAATTTTAAGTCAATTCTTACTTTGAATGGATGAATAGAAAGTGTTTTATTAACGATTGAAAACTTGAATAAGAGATATATATATAGTGAGAGAGTGAGCAAATAATATAGGAACTGAAAAACGAGCATGATTTGTCTGCAGTGTTGTAACAATGCACTACCGGTTTGGCAGAAAAATAGGTTTTCGACCCCAACTTTTGTCTTTGTTTTAACAGTTACATTGTTACAACAATAGAGACGAATCTAAGTTAGCGACAAAAATCGGTAATTAATTAAATTTTATTTAATTAGTTAATTAATTAATATTTGAAAAAGCTGTATTAATATTAAGTGCCATCCACTACAAGTTTAAAAAAAACTTGAACTTTAGTGGATGAATCGAAAGTATTTTATTAACGATTGAAAATTTGAACAAGATAAATGTATAAATATATAGAGAGAGAGTGAGCTAATAGTAGGAATTGGAGAACAATATGACAAGATATTAAATTGTTTTAAAAAATGAAAAGAAATGTATGCTTTCCTATTTTTTCAGCATCCAATTTCTTGTAGATTTAATTTATTAAATTCCACGCAATATGCAAAACACATTTTATAAGGTTATAACGTAGTAAATAAAAAAGATGAATACGACGTGTTAATTTTTTAAAAAAAATATACATGCTCATATTATTAATTTTTAATATATATATATATATAGAGAGAGAGAGAGTAAGGTTTAAACCACGTGTATAATATGTGTTAAAAATACGTGATTTTTTAATTTAAAAAAATGAGTTTTCCATTTTTTACGAAAAAAATTGTTCTTTTTTGTTGTTGTTACATAAATTAATGTAACATAAATCAAATTTTTCAGATTAAAGTAAGCTCATATTATTAATTTTTTTAATATATATATATAGAGAAAAATTTAGAGAGTTTGAAGTGAGTGGAAGGTTTAATACCGCTATTAATAAAAAAATAAGAAAAATAGTGAAACTCACACAATATAAAAAGATTAAAATATGGGGGAAATAAATTATTCCAGAAATATAAAGATTTTTAAAAATATATAAAAAATTTATTTTTAAAAATACAGGTAATGTTAAAAATAATTTTTTTTTGACTAATGGTCAATTCCTAAAACATGATTTTTACTAATTGATAAAACAGAGAAATGAGTTTCCATTTTTACTACGAAAAACATCTATTGTTTCTTTTTTGTTGTTGTTATTTGTCCATCTTCTTTGTTTCTTGTTTTGTTCACAGTTGTCTTGTGATCTACACATTGGAAATTTAAAAAATAATAAATCTTTTCTTTGATAGAAGCGAGGAGCGCCTGACCCTCTCAAATGGCTTAATCATGATTAAATGATGTGCCTGGTATTTATTTATTTTTCGAAACAATTCTTTTCGGTGACCTGTCAAATCATAAAGTGTAGAGTCATCCTAATAGAAATATTAGAACTGAATAGCAGTGACAGAGAGAATACTAAATTGAATGTATGAGCAAAATATATTTGGTCTCTCTTATTGACATTTTCAGCGACAAAACTCCGAAAAATTTAGAGTTGAGTTTTTTGAAGTGAGTGGAAGGCTTTTTTTCACGAAAACGTGCGTATTGCCGGAACACTATGGTGCTGCTGTTAATTAATAAAATGCAGTTTAATAACATAGGCCTCAATAGTAGAGTAAATCGAAAATTGCAATGCATTTAAGAAGCCACAACTCAATATAAATATTCTGATAGAGCGTTAAAATATGGTTTGCTAAGTCGTATAAAAATAGAACTGCCTTTTGAAATTGTTTTAAAGCCAGGTCTCCTAGGATGGGACAATAAAAGTTCGTTTAAAAAGTTACAAAAAGAAAAGAAAAAAAGTTTCATCAAAAAATAAAATTAAAAAAGATTTTTTTAAAAATATATAACAAGTAATGTTAAAAAAGTTTTTTAAAAAAATATGCAACAGGAACCACTAAATGAAGGGCATCTATGTGTTATTTCCGACACATCGGGTTGCTTGGATAATGTTAAAAATGATGTTTTTTAATATATAACGAATGTGAAACACAGGATTTTTAAAAAAAAAAGTAATGTTCATTCAAAAAAAAATTTAAGTCAATTCACCCGTTGTGCTCGTAAGAAAAAAAGACTACTTAGGTAAACGAAAAAAAATATACGCTCGATATAGTTCTTTTTTAGTTACTTTTTATTAAATAGTTACAATTAATATAAATATGTAATATATACATATGACAGAATCACAATATTAAGTGACAAAATAGAAAAAGCGATTTTCTAAAATGTCTTGCTTCAGGAAGCTGGTCTTAAATTTTCCAATTTCCGTTCTACATAGCGTTCGTGTTGGACAAAGAATATACATTATTTTTTGTTTACTATTTATTCATTTATTAAAGTCGTTTAATTATTCATTTAATAAGAAAAAATAGTATAGCTTCTAAAAACTGATGAAATCGGAGCCTAGTACAAATTCTCAGAAATTAGAACTCTGACAAAAGCCATTCCCCAGAAGGGAATGTCTTGCCATCGTATGGGCTACCAACAAATTCCGAAAACACTTTACTGTTGTAACTGACTTTAGGATTAGAAATCCGACTTCAAAGAGCATGATTTTGACGTAAAATATAAAACAACATAGTGACGCCGACGCTCTTTCGAGAAATCCAGTGGAAGAGGAAACGGAAACACCAGACTCATCCGAGTATGAACCTTGCGATGGAACAGAAAAAGATCAAGGGAAATTAAAACTTTTGAGCAACTCATGAATTCGATTTTTCCTTTCCATATATGTTCTTGGACACTATTATTTTTGAATTACTATTTATTCATTTTTTAATTTAAACACTGAATTCCCATCCCTCCAGCTATATTTGAATAAACTGTATTAACATCAAGTCTGCACGGGGTTAAATGAAAAGCATGGGGGACACTTTCGATTTGTTTCCTCTCTCGTCGATTTTAATCAACATATCATGGCGAGATATCGAATTCATTCTAAAAATAAATAATAAATAATACCGAAAGACCACAGGTTTTACGCCGTTCTATTTACTTCATGGTCGTGAAGCGGCGACCACTTTTCTGCCAATAACATCACCAAAAAAAGAATCACGACAGCTAGCCCAAGTGCCTGAGAGCTCAAGACAAAGATCGTCGACGTTACTACACTTACGCTGAACCGTATGGGTTTATACAAGTGAGAGTGGCATCCACGTACAAGTTTAAAAAAATGTATTTGAAAACTTGATGTACTGGATGCAAATCGAAACCGAGGATATTTCATTAACAATTGAAAATTTGAACAAGATAAATGTAGGGAGCATAAGTGGGATAATAGTAAGAATTGAAAAATTAAAATTTTGGATATTAAGATGCCTGGGTATTTTATAGCAATGTGCAAAAAAATTGTAGCTCCCAGCGTTAGAATAAACTAATTGTTTGATAAGGTTTTTAGACACTATTATTTTTTTACTATTTATTCATTTATTAAATTTAATTATTCCCTAAGAAAAATCCCTGGCTATCCATAGAAGTAAATTTGTATTAACATCAAGTGGGGTTGATTATAAACACTTACGGTGTTCATCATTTAAATATATATATATATTGAAGCATGTCTCGCATCTAAAAGTCTACACTTTTGGACGTCCAAGTTTATAATACTGAACGAATATGTTTTTCAATTATTGGAGTGCACAAAGGTGGGGTCTGAAGCTCACGAACTCCCTTCCCTGGATAGATTTGCCCTTACGGTGTTCATCAAATTTTTAATTTTTCGAATATTAAAAACTACGCCTACGTTATTTTTTTTTGTTGTTGTTGTTTTGTTTAATAAAACCCATGCCATGAAAGTAATTATTGTAGGCTTATTTTGTTTTAACTCTTATTTATATGTTGATTACTAATAAAAAAATGACTAAAATAATTTTTAAAACTTGTGTAAACAAACGTTTTTTAAATAATAAATTAAAATTACAAAAATGATTTTTTTTTCTAATTTTGACTAACACAAGACGAGATAAAATGTCCTTTTACGAGATAAAATGTCATTTTTGAAAAATCTTCTGTACCTTCTCTTTCTTTTCATTTTTTAAACTCAGATAGAAACCCGTTTCCTATTAATTATACACATTACCATTTTTTTAAAATAAAAAATTCAGAAATACTCTACAAGCATGGTGTTTTCACTTTCTTGCTAACTTAAGGCTAACAATTTATTAACGATTGAAAATTTGAACAAGATAAATGTATAAATATATATAGAGAGAGTGAGATAATAGTAGGAATTGGAGAACAATATGACAAGATATTAAATTGTTTTAAAAAATGAAAAGAAATGTATGCTTTCCAATTTTTTCAGCATCCAATTTCTTGTAGATTTAATTTATTAAATTCCACGCAATATGCAAAACACATTTTATAAGGTTATAACGTAGTAAATAAAAGATGAATACGATTTTTAAAAAAAATATACATGGTAACCACGTGTATAATATGTGTTAAAAATACGTGTTAATTTAAAATGTTACATAATGTAACATAAATCAAATTCAGATTAAAGTAAGCTCATATTATTAATTTTTTAATATATATATATATATATATATAGAGAGAGAGAGAGAGTAAGGTTTAATACCGCTATTAAAAAAAAGAAAAATAGTGAAACTCACAAAAGAGGGGGAAATAAATTATTCCAGAAATATAAAGAAAAATTTATTTTAAAAAATACTTTTTGACTAAGGAAAACATGATTTTTACTAATTGATAAAACAGAGAAATGAGTAACACTAGTTGACAAAAAATTATCCTCAAATATTACTAATGATGAGTGTATATGAAGAAGATAATTTATTACAGTAATATCTCAAACTGTAACGGTTGTTAAAAATTGATTAGAAACTTAGAGGGACAGTTTTAAGAAACAATTCATTTGTCATGCAGTTTTAAGGTTAATAATTACAAAATGATCCTTCTTATAAATGCAGTACCTATTAATTATACTAACGATAGAAAAGTTAATTAATATTGATTACAGCATTCACCAAATAACTTAAGACGTATAATAATAAATTTGTCTTGTTACATTTTGCAGAATTTTAAATAAAAAAAATCAGGGCGAGAAGATTCTTTGCTTATATAATCAATTAAATTAGAATCGTTACCGAACTTTTATTTTTTCTTATTTACCGTTTTAAATTACATACAGTAGATATTTCTAATGTACTTAAATTCGGGCAATGGCTTCTAGATTTTTAAGGCACCTTAATTGAAAATTTCTTAAGAGATTATAAAGATTATTTATATTCATATAATTGGACATTTTTTTTAAAACTCGAAAGTATGTTTCGTCATTATTTAAATGAGGATTCAGCTTCCTAAGGATAATGCAACAAAAAGAAATCATCAGTAGAATTACATTTTGTACAGTAACAACATTTTAAAAAGTTAATTAACAATGTAATCACTATTTAGAATTCCTCAATTCCTCTTTCAATTTTTGAAAGTATTTTTATTTTCGTTTAGGTGATTCTTTCTGTGAGTTTTCGTGTCTTCCAAAAATAATCAAAAATGCTTTAAAAAACAAAAGGATTAAATCATCAATTAAAGAGCTCTCTCTCTCTCTCTCTCTCTTTTTACTTATCTATTTTCACTTATTATTTCGAATACGAATTAAAGTGCTTGGCGTGCTGTTCAAAACAAGAAGGGTTCAATTTCTTATATTTGAATGAATGCTCTTATATTTACTGAATTATTTTTCACAACGTAGCGTACCGTTTGTATACAAGAGGAAAGAAGCGGGAAGCACGGCTGCTCTTCACAGTTGCGTTGAGAAAGAAGTGTTATATAACTTTTTTCCTCTACGTCAGTGATTCTCAACCACTGTGCCGCGGCACTCTTGTGTGCCGCCAAATTTCAAAAGTGTGCCGCCAAATTTCAAAAGTGTGCCGCCAAATTTTGCAAATATATAATAATGTTAATATTATTAAATTATATCATTTAAAAAGAAAAATATTTTTATAACATGAATATATATTTAAATCCACAAAAAATAAATTATTTTATTATTTGCTTTGCAACGCGTTTTTTTTTTTTCTTAGTGCCAAATTATGATGAAGCGGCGTGCATAGCAATAGGAATATGTCTCAAGTCGGCGCACACTTGCCACTTCTGCGTACAAAACGTGTTGTTTTAGTGATAGTTGGGATTCACAAGGTGTTGCATAGTAGTTACTGCACCTTTTCTTTCGTTAAAATTGGCAAATGTATGTGATTCGGTTTAATATTAATTTATTTGCATGTAGTAATATTTTGCATTAAATTTATTTTTGCAGATCCTTCTGAAAATGGATAAATGGTTAAAGAGAAGAAAGTTTAATGATGATAATAGTGATAATGATAACGTTAGGGACCAAGTTAATGAGCCAACCCCCGGCACAAGTAAAAATACTTCTTGCTCAAAAAAATACGTTGTCCATCGGAAATATAATGATGATTTTTTGAAATTTGGATTTACCTCTACAATGGAAAATGACATAGTTGTTCCCGAGTGTGTGATATGTGGTTTTAAATTATCAAATAGTGCAATGGTTCCTAGCAAACTCCAACGTCACTTCGTGACTAATCATCCTTCGCTTTCAACAAGAGATAAAAGCTACTTTGAAAGGTCTTTATCATCAAAAATTAAGCAAGTAAAAGTTTTTGAAAAACAAGTATGTGTGTCTGAAAAGGCTCAAGTAGCTTCTTACGAAATAGCTGAATTGATTGCTGTTAACTTAAAACCTCACAATTTGGCTGAAGAAATTATATTACCTGCTTGTCGCAAAATTGTAAAAACAATGATTGGTGGATCAGCTGATATTGATATTTGCAAAATACCACTTTCAAATGATACAATCCATCGCAGAATTAAAGATATGTCAGAAAATATTGAGCAAAATACTGCAAAAACTCTTGCAAATTCGAATTTTGCTCTACAAGTCGACGAAACAACAGATATTACAGGAAATGCTCTATTAATTGCATTCGTTAGATTTATTCACGAAAATGATATAATTAATCAATTTTTATGTTGTCGGGAGTTACCTGATTTTACAACTGGTAAACATATTTTTCAAGTAATTAGTTCATATTTAGAAGAAATTAAAGTTTCTTAGAAGTCATGTATTGGCATTTGCACAGATGGTGCTCCAGCTATGACTGGACATCTAAAAGGATTTGTAGCACATGTTAAAGAACTGAATGAGGATATATTAGTTACCCATTGTTTTTTGCATCGAGAAGCACTTGTTACAAAATTTTGCCATCAGATTTGAAAATAGTTCTGGAACAATGTGTAAAAATGGTTAATTATATCAAATCAAGACCATTAAAAAGTAGATTATTTAGTAAATTATGCCAAGCTATGGAAGCCAAGTACGAATCCTTGTTACTCCATACAGAAGTAAGATGGTTGTCCAGAGGAAAAGTTATATCTCGTGTGCTGAAATTAAAAGACGAAATGAAAATATTTTTTGAACAAAATAAAAATTATGAATTTGTTCATTTGTTGGAAGATAAAATATGGTGTACTAAACTGGCTTACTTATCAGACATTTTTGTTATTTTTAACAACATCAATTCAAGTATGCAAGGGCCTAATGAAAATATCTTAAACTCAACCGATAAGCTGGTGGAATTCAAAAAACAAATAACTTTATGGAAAAATAAAGCTCAGGAAGGCAATTTAGAAAAGTTTGAGTCAGTCCCTAAAGACAGTTATAAAACTATTAAATTAATTGTTGTTGATCATTTGACAACATTAGAGGAGAGAATTATTCATTATTTCCCAAAATTAGATATTAAGAAATTTGATTGGGTTCGTAATCCATTTCTCATAACGTATACTTCTGTACTTGACTTAACTTTGAATGAAGAGGAAGAACTCATTTTGCTTTCCAATAATCGAGATTTAATTTTAAAACATTCAGAAGAATCAATTAATTCATTTTGGATTAACATCAGATGCGATTATCCAATGATAGCCAAAAAAGCTTTAAACATATTACAATTTTCCACATCTTATTTGTGTGAATTCAGATTTTCAGCATTAGCCAACATTAAAACTATAAAAAAGATCAAGATTGTTAAATGTAGAAGACGATATGAGAGTAGCATTGTCATTTTTACGACCAAATATAAATGAAATTATCAAAAAACATCAAGCTCAAATTTCGCATTAAAAATATTTTTATTATTAGCTTGTAATTAATCCCTTAATAAACATTTAGTTATTATTGTAGTATATATTAGTTTATTTCGTATATTTAAAATTTTTGTCATAAACTATTTATGCAGTGTGTTGTAGTAAGTAAATAATTTTTATCTTTTTCTTTGTGTGCCGCCAAATTTTGAAATCGTTAAATATGTGCCGCAACAAAAAAAAGGTTGAGAATCACTGCTCTCCGTTATTGATGACGTAGTATCATTAAACGCGCCATCTAATGAGAGGCGCAAAAACTATTTTCAGAGTTCACTACAGTATAATTGCATTCAAAGTAATGCAAAAGTCTAGATTTATAAAATCGATGCATGAATTTCGATATGATTAATATTATGCTCTCTAATACACGATAGCTCATAAAGGACATCGTTAATTTGCCATCAGAACTTGAGAAATTAATCAACAATTCATGAACAAGACGAAATCGAAATTCACATCTTTTAATTCAAAATAAATGGGTAGTATATTATTATCTTTATGTGGGAAAGAAAAACGTATTTAACTATAAACTATTTTGAATCGAAGCTCATAGGAAACAGTAACACACGCTATTCAATAACATTAATTACTGAGGATAACAATAAAAACTCGACCATTTTCTTAAGAGTTTTGTTTAACAATTGATCTAAGTAACGAAAAGCCTAACTATCAACGAAGTAGGAATACGCCAACATAACTTCACCTTTTTGTTTGTTCATAATATGGATAAGTTTCTAGTATAGGGATGCAAAGAAACTACAGCAGAACGTCGTTTATCCGAACGTTTACTATCCGGAGCGTCAAAAATATCCGGACGTTTCTTTTTTTTTTTATGAACTACATATACTGTATATGAATACGTTTTCGAACAGTGCAGGGGCTCGCTCGAAAGACGAAGCCTGAAAAATGTATGGAATAAGTTGTGGCTAAATTAAGAAGGTGAAAAAGACTCCAATGACGACCACAGGGAGGATTACCGACTTTGTCCAATCGATCCCAGGATTTCAAGAATGCGATGAAGAAGATGTAGAAACCTGGATGGCATGCGATGCAAAACACTGTGGATTTCAAATGCTAAATGATGACGAGATTGTGACTTCCGTTGAAGAAGAATCCGACCCTGTCGACGATGAAACGGATGAAGACGAGGACAACAACAACGAAAGCAGCAAGGGTCCATCAAAAAATGACGCGTTTTCTACGTTAGAGACAGCTGTGGAGTGGTACAAACAACAATCAGAGTGCTGTCCTACTCAACCACTGCTGCTCAAGAGAATCAGATACCTTGCAGCTAAAAAACGAAGGTGTACACTGGTACAACGAAAAATAAGTGATTATTTTCCACAATAAAGGTAAAGTTGCTTCATTTTGCTCCTATTTTGCTTTTCCTTCACGTGCGTTTCTCGCATGTGATGATTTTCAATATTCGTATACTGTCCGGTTTCATATACCGCATGGATCGCATTCGGTTTTCGCTTTTCCGAACAATCGCGCATCCGACGTTCTACTGTATTATTAAAGAACTTTTTACAAGCTTTATGGCACAGCTTGAAAAAAAATTATGTTTTTCTCCTTCATGTACGTGGATTACATTTTTCACTCATTAAGGAAACGGTCTTCATTAAGTTCGCTATGAATAAAGTTTATTTCTCTGTGTGTTTTACATAAAACTGTTCTGAAAAATACTCATAAATTTTTACTGTTACTGAGGAGTTTCTCCATATTTTTCAACGTTTATTGAAACAACTTTCCACTGATTTAATTATAAAAATGTTTCCATAAAATTTATATTCTTATTTAAACATAAAATAAAAACCTCCATATCTGAATTTTTGATAGACACAATAATAGAACGCGGAAAAATTAAATTCTACAGAGCTGCTTTTCTTCGCAGGAAAAAATTCGCTTATCAGTTGCGAAATTCGTAATAACAGGAATGATAATTAATGTTATGTCAAAAAAAAATAACATTATTGAGAGAGATAATTTTCACATTACGCAACGAATATAATTTAAAAATATGTTGGTTCTTTTTCAAAGCGAAATTTGAACTAACTGGGTGTAGTTTGAAAGTTAAAAAGCCAAAAGAGAGAGAGAGAGACAGTCATTAAAAATACAAAGTCCCTTAAGATATGCTCCAAATAATTGAAAAATATATTCAATGTTATACATAGTTCTGATATATTTCTGAAGATTTAATAGACAAATGAAGTTCCAAAGGCAATTCATTAGACTTTTTGCATATGCAATGATGATTAGTTAAATCAGGGGTGTCCAACCCAAATGACCTTGCGGGCCACTTCGGAAAACCATAATAATCTCGCGGGCCGCACATAAAAATATGTACCTTTATATCGGATTTGGAAACAAAAAAACATTTATTGGAGTTAAAATTTAAAACAGAAGGAATTATTATTATTGTTTTCATTATTTTTCATTTCTACAGGCACAGATAATATAATAATGTTTATATAATATAATAATGCAATGATATCAAATAATTTTTAAAATATTACAGTTGCCATTTTCTGAAAATTACGGTGTTTCTATTGAATTGATCTTCCGTTATTGTTGAAATTTGATAGTGCTGTCATTTGCAAACGATTAAGTATACATTGTCCTTTATCTTAACCGTCCTGAATATTTTATTAAAACTTTAAAAAACATCTCTGTGTGTGTGACTGCCTCTTGCCCTTTGGGCACTCTAAACAGAAAACGAGGAGGAGAAACGAAAGTCGCACACTCAGAGAATCAGGTACCATCCCTAGTAAAGGATATGCATAATGTAATTCGAAATTTATTAAAAAAGTAATTTACTATAGTAAAATCAAATGTAACTGTTGGATATAAAATATAAATTTATTTTAATCTAAAGGATATTTCTATTATCAAAAAAGATTTATTTTAAAACAAGAATAGGCAAATACATTATATATATATAATATAAATTTCCCCTCAAATAAATTTCAAAATGAAAAAAACTTTAAAAATCTGATATTTAAAAAAATTTTAAAAAAGAGTCGGCGGGCCACATGTGGCCTGCAGGCCGCGTGTTGGACACCCTTGAGTTAAATTATTAATTTTTTTACATGATTTGGCATTTTTGTTGGCATTACTAGTTCTTCGAATCAATAATATTTGGGCGGTGATCAACATCAAAGTATCCCATACGACACATACTTCTTGTTGGAAGCACGCCACTTTCTTTATTCAAATTAAATCACTCAGAATTAAAATAAGAAAGACACATTTCTTAAGATACACTAATTATACGTTTATGTGTACAGAAACGATAGCTATTTACATTTCGAGTGAATAATATATTTCTCAGAAGCCTATGTGAATGAAGGAATTGTATTTACTTAACTCACATATCTATATATAATTTCTTACTCTTAAAAGAATGATACATTTTTACAACACTTGTTTGTTTACTTAAAACGAAATTTTTTTACGACTGATGTCAGATGTGACTCGCAAAATTTTTGGTTGGGAGAGAGTTGAGTAATAATAACTGTGGTACCCGATTCACCTATTGTGCTTTTTTTATTTATCGAACCAAGATAAGAGATATTAGAATAAAAGTGAATTTCTATAAGGTGCATGTTTTATAATACTATTGTTCTAACTTTTTTTTTACATTCAGTCAATTATATTTTTATTTGTCACTTGAATGTGTGTTTTAACTCTTTTTTTTCCAACTCAAAAAGTTTTTAATTAGGATATATTTTATGTGCATTAATTAATCTAAAAAATACGACCATTTTTTTTTTTTTTTTTTGACACGCTTTTATAAGATTCACTTGTATGTTACGGAATATTTTAACTCGATTTTTACCCACTTTATAGGTCAGATTAACTGGAAATTTTGCACACTTGTCAAGGACCGATGACAGTACAATAACTTCATAATTTTATTCCAATGTCCTGATTAAGATCACCAGGGTTAATGATTTCCTATTTCCAGGTTTGGCGACTAATTGCAGATCTTTTTTCCAAATTTGGCGACTACAAGATTAAGTTACAAGCCTACAGCGAAAACGCCAATGGACATTCCAAATTCTAAAAAAAAAAATGACGCATTTAAGATTAATTCATCAATGAATAAATGATAGTTTAAGTAACTAAAATAACATGCTTTTATTATGGATCGAACTGAAAAATGAAAAATAAGTTAGTTTTTAAAAAACTGAAAAACATGCCTTTATAGTTAATTGAACAAAAACGTAAAAAATAATTCTTAATATAAGAATAAAATGATTAACAAAAAAATTAATGTCGCGGTAAAAGCGTAAGATGCTTTGTACTACATTTTGACACTAACTCAGCGTTTCAGAATAGAACTAGTAAGAAACTATAACAATTGATATCGAGCACCCCCCGCTTTTACCCAATTACATGAATTTATTTTGTGTGTGTGTGTGTGTGTGTGTGTGTGTGTGTGTGTGTGTGTGTGTGTGTGTGTGTGTGTGTGTGTGTGTGTGTGTGTGTGTGTGTGTGTGTGTGTGTGTGTGTGTGTGTGTGTGTGTGTGTGTGTGTGTTTTTGTGTGTGTGTGTGTGTGTGTGTGTAAATCATTTTATTCTTATATTAAGAATTAATTTTTACTTTCTAGTTCGATTAAAACCATAAAAGCGTGTTTTTAGTTTTTTTTTAAACTATAAATTTTTCAGTCAAACATCAGTCTCTCAATTCAAAAACACGTCTTTCCCATGGATTATAAATGAAAAGAAAATATTTTGAAGTACTATATCTATCCGTCTCTAAAGTATTCAATTCCTAAATTCTTTATATTTTCATTTATTTGAAAAAATTCCTTTAAATGAATACTAAAACATTGAACTATTTGCATCATTTACCATCAAAAAATTTAAAGTGATAAATAACGTAATGTGGAATTCGGTCAGTTTCAGTGAAGTGTATCAAAGCATTGGTAACCCTTTTAGATGGTTCATGATCCTAACATGTAAAGGAGGGGAAAAAATTCTAAGGTGAGAAATTACTCTTGTTTAAAAAAAAATCGCATGCTTCCTTACTTTTTGTATTGTTATGGACTTCTTTATTTCCGCCTAATTTTAAAAATTTTCACTCATTTCCATCGAGCAAAATGACTAATCGAAACAAAGTTTATTTCTCAAATATATACATAAGTGCATCCAACTCGTTTTTAACACGATTTTGGAATACCACGGTAAACGAATTTAACGATTTTCTTACACGATTTTTTTTTTGTTATTGCACGCTTTATGAACGTTTAGTTCTATAACGTTAAAAAATAGAAAAATGCTTTAAAGAATTCGAAGAACACTTTTTTTTTATTCCATTAGGCTTAGCTGCTCCAACATCAAAAAACATTGCAACTAGTCTGATCCGAAATACGGACTGTTGCCAATCGGGTAAACTGAAGAAGGGTACAAAGAAATTGCTTCCAGATTTACAGGTATAATAATAAATACAATTAATTAACATAAAATACAAAATATAGTAAATTACAAATGCCTAAATATAAAATTATGAAATTCATTTTAAAAATTAATTATTTTTCAAATTTTAATGTTCTATAATTTTATTACATTTTTGTTTGTTGAGTTGAACATTATTTGTCTCAACACACGAATTTCAAAAAAATTTGGAGTCTCGTGCCCTTTGAATGAGGCCGATTAGAACAAGTTCATAACAATTTATGATAATAAAGAAGTCGATACTGGCGAAGTCGAAGGTGAAGTACAACTATTAACAGCTGATTTAATTTGCAAAGGCATGAAATGAGCTACATGTATGGAACAACATTTTGGTCCAACTTGCTTATGGTCCTGACAAAAAACAAGTATTAAAATATCTACGTAATCTTGTTCAACAAGATATCAAGAATTATATAATCATCTTGAGGAAACAAAAGACAGCCGGTAATAAGACTTTGTAACAACACAAAAACCATGCCATCCTCTTCACTATGGCTTAAAATTACGAAGTCCGTCGCCAAAAGCCCTCGAGTAGCTGAATAGTGCGAAGTTAATATTCACTTACTCACCCAAACCATACAAAATCAGTACAGTACAACGTCGTTTTATCCGAGCGTCAATTATTCGGAGCGTCAACTATCCGAACCAGGGGGGTTTTTTGTGTCAATTTAAAAGGCGAAAAAGACTATAATGGCGACCACGGGGATGAGATTACCGACATTGTCCAATCGATCCCAGGATTTCAAGAATGCGATGAAGATATAGAAAACCTGGATGTGGCAATCGATGCAGAAGATTCAGTGGATTTCAAATGCTAAATGATGACGAGATTGTGGCTTCCGTGCAAGCAGAATCCAACCTTGTCGACGATGAAACGGATGAAGACGAGTGAGTGGTGAGTGAATATTAACGTCGCACTGTTCAGCTACATGAGGGCTTTTAGCGACGGACCGCGTAATTTTGAACCATGGTCAAGTGACGTGGACGACACCTGAGCTGGCACCCCCTCTCCTAACTACCACACCACACCAACGGGAGGACGTTTCAGCTCTCGACAGATTTAACGTGCATCGCTGCCCTACACAGCGGGTCTTTAGTGGTACTGGGCTCGAACTCATGACATGCCTGCCATGATCCGATACCTTGACCACTGGGCTACCGCAGCCCCACGGATAAAGACGAGGACAACAACAACGAAAGTAGCAAGGATCCATCAAATGCTGGTACGTTTTCTGCGTTAGAGACAGCTATGAAGTAGTATGAACAACAGTCAGAGTGCTGTCCTACTCAACTACTGCTGCTCAAGAGAATCAGATACCTTGCAGCCGAAAAACGAAAGTGTACAATGGTACAGCAAAAAATAAGTGATTATTTTCCACAATGAAGGTAAAATTGCAACATTTTGCACCTATTTTTCTTTTTCTTCAAGCACATTTGCCGCATGTGAAGATTTTCAATATTCGCATAGTGTCCCGTTTCATATACTGCATGGATGGCATTCAGTGTTTGGTTATCTGAACAATCACGTATCCGAACGGTGCCCGGTCCCAATTGATTCGGATAAACGACGTTCTACTGTATTGAAATTCTCAGCTCAGTTCGAACATTGTTCATCAGAGACTCGAACTCATTATCACTCGACAACGATCGCATTAATGGACACAGGCAGCGGTAATAAAAAAATAAATAGTGTTGACATAAGAACTCTACCGTGAACATATAACAAGTATGTTTACCATGAATAAAATATAAAATAATTTATTCAGTCGTTTCAACTGTATTATCATGACAACACAGCTGATAAAATAAAAAGTAATCATGTGACGTAATTTAGACACGATATATGACATTTTTGAATAATTAACCCATCTATAGAACCATATTTTGTGCTGAAATATTTCCTTAGATATGATAAAGAGCCAAAAAAAAAGCTATTTAATTTAAAAGTTTTATACAATAACTATAAAAACTAAGGATTATAATAAATATTTTTTAAAAACTTTTAATTATATTCTTTATGTTTCGAATGTTTTATTTCCAATATCCCTTGATTATGTTTTATACCGAGACAAAGAAAGCAATTCCAATTATTCAGAGATCGACTAATATCAACCAAAACATATAAGGTTATTCATAATTCCCTCCGAGGGTTTGGTGTACTGTAGTAAAAAAACAAAGACGAATACAGCAAAACAGAACGTATGAAAGAATACACAAACAAATTCAAGATTTATTTACATATTTTACAGGTGTTCTATATGTGAAACCTTGGTCATACGGCATACATTAATGCGATAATCCAGTTCCTGCCACATCTTACTCAACTTCGTACTGTCAACCTTATTGACAGCACGTGTCAGGGCCGCTTTTCCGCTTAAGCACGTGCATAGGGCGCCAAAGATTAAGGGACGCAAAAAATTGGAAAGGGAAAAAAATTAAAATTACAGCGAATGTACCACCACCTAGCGAGTCATAAGAGAAGTATTTCTGTCCTAAGAGAGTAAAGATTGAAATGAGATCTACAATGGAAATTGAAAAGCTCAACAGTTTGATGTTGCTATGTCCTCAAATCGATATTACAACGGAAATAGATTACAATGATTTTTGCAATGATCCACAACTCGAAGAAAACCTTTGTTTTGTACAAGTATAATGACTGTGACTCAACAAAAAATATGGATGTCTAAAAGTAAAAGGTAGTAAAGCGATAGGCGATGAAAAAGATGATAATTAACAAAAAGTTCATGTAATAATGTTTTCAGTATACTGTAATTGCAAACGATTTCATTAATTTGGAAAAGGGTGGGTGGGTGGTCCGTGATGCCGTAAGGTAATAAATGAACAAGATTGCTGATTGCCAGTGCACAACACGGCGGGTCCATAGGTGGTGGACATTGAAGACTCTCCAAAGAGCAAAAACAAAGAAAGGGGAAAGAGTATTAAGGGAAAATAGTTTCCAAACCAAAACTAGTAGGATAAGAACTGAAGGAGGAAGGTGCTCTGGAAGTAATGGGAGGGGGGGAGAACGTGACAACTTAAAGTGCCTAGGGCAAGGAGAGCGAACCTATGGCACGCGACACGATATTTTGGGCACTCCACCGTTCAAAATAATAAATTTCATTATGAAATATTACGTACAAACGCTAGTGATCAGTCGCGAGGTGGCGAGAATTTAATTCCAGATACATCTATTTGAAGAAGCTAGCTTATGCCATTTTAACCATATTTTAATCTACCTATGCTAGTGAGTCATTATTTTTGCAGATGAATAACATCAGTGGCGTTATGGAGAATATTACGCCCCTCTCCAAAAAGCCACGTTTTGGGCCCCAAGTCAAATTTTACCAAATTTACTTAGCGTCATCCAGGCTTTGGGTCTTCTAGAAGCCTGCCCCCCGAGATGCGGGGGAGTACGTTACGCCACTGAATAACATCCAAGATTCCCTTCGAAATCGTTTGGCAAATGACTCCAATTCAGCCTGAATTCTGCTAAAAGTAACATCTTACAATCCTAATATAAGTTATGTGTCATGTAATCTGTAACACAGAAGTCACACTAATGTTATTTTAATTTAAAATGCACGTTTTACTAAAAAATTTACTACTATACACTGCTAAATGTATTTTTTGTAGTAAGTAAAGAGTTTTGAGTTTTTTGTATTTAAATATCTCGTTAAACATTTCTTTACAAAAAATAGCACGTTGATCCATGAAAGTTCGCCACCCCTTGCCTATGGCGCCAGGGAGGTTAAAAACGGCCCTGGCACGTGTTGTCTTTTCCTTGTTATCCGAAAACTTGGTCTTTTACATAAGGCTCAAAAGACCCGCCGTGTAGGGCAGCGATGCACGTTAAATCTGTCGAGAGCTGAAACGTCCTCCCGTTGGTGTGGTGTGGTAGTTAGGAGAGGTGGGTGCCAGCTCAGGTGTCGTCCACGTCACTTGACCATGGTTCAAAATTACGTGGTCCGTCGCCAAAAGCCCTCGTGTAGCTGAACAGTGCGACGTTAATATTCAATCAATCAATCAATCAATACATAAGGCTCAAGTTTTTGTATCCCCTTTGCCGCATGATGTAGCAGAATTGTTTGAAAGGATAACACTTGTTGTCAATAACGTTGATAGTACCATGCCCAGTAGCATGAGGCAAGAACTGGACTAGGGTGTTGATTTTTGTCGTGTGACAAAGGATTCACATACAGAAAACCAGTAAAATTGATATAAGCAGATCTTAAATTGTTTTTGTATTCTTTCATGTACTCTTTTTTGCTGTATTTTCGCCTTAGTTTTTTTTTACTAGTGCCCCGAAACATTGAACGGAATTACGAAAAACCCTATATTACAAGCGGTAAATTAATACATGTACTTTTGAAGAAATACTTTCCTGCTTGTACATCAGGGAGGATCGTGGTTACACAAACAAAGAAAAATTATTATTAATCATAATCTACCCATTTGAAAAAGATGTTCTATAATTTAAAGATTAAGAAAAAAATATATATTTTTAAAAAGTAATCTCAAAATTTAATATTGCCACCAAAGGGTTGAATTTCCGGAAAAAGGGGAAAAAATTGATTAGATGATTTTAGAATCAAAGTAAAAATTTTTCTTCAATTTTAATAACCGAAAACTATGATAATTGATAAATAAGTACTGTGTGAGAAGTGAATAATGCACAATCTACACACATTACAACATTTCTTAACCTCAGCTCTCTTTCCTCGCAACGTTGAATCAGTAAGTGTGATAGATTTTTTCCTCCTTCCACTCTGTCTTGCACTGTAATTTTCACAGCGCTTTTCTATTTTTTCTCTTTTTTTAAAGAACCCGATGAGTGTGTGTTTTTTCTGGTACCTGTTTGGTGGGTGCTCTCTCATAGTCTAAACGTTGACTAGTATTGAAATGCCGGTTTTCTTTGATTTTTTTTATTAGAAAAAATCTCAAATACCTAAATTTCATTCCCCTTGCGGGAGTACTTAATCAAAAAATTAATTTTTTATTTTGTTTTCCCCTTTATCTATAAAACGGAAAAAATCTTTTCTGCACAGGTAGATTTTAAATTTTTGACAAGAAAAAAAAAATTCGATCACCCCTAATGTGTGTTTTATTTTATCTGAAGGAAATGTTTTGATCTCAAGAATATTTTAATAAAATAACACCAGATGTCAGTATTGCTCCACGAAGAAATCAGCTACAAGAATTGACCCGGGTAAAAATCTGAAGTAGTTGTTTATAACGATTAAATGCGACAATACTTTGATTTCGTTTCAGGGTTTTATCAAAAATATTGAACGGCTTTTATACACACAAGCAAAACTTATAAGTCATGTAATACTTAGATCATTTGTATCTTTATTTTCGACAAAATTTACAGGATTTCAGTCTTTTAGATGAAAAATCTAAATTTGAATTTGTTTTTAATTTAGTATTTACTTTTAAAAACTGGACATGCGACTATTAAAATCTGTATTGAATAAAACCAAACATTCTTTTTAATGCTTCGTTACTGCTCATGATTTTTACTACACTTATTTCAAACTAATGTACTTTTTAAAACAGGTCATAGAAATTAAAATGTGTGAAGAAATCATATAAATATGAGTAAATGGTATTAATAAAAAGCCTGGTAATAAAAAAATGTGTTAAAATAATGTATAATTATGAATAAATACATTAAAAAAATTGTTAATCCTCAACAAACGGATACAATCTCCTTTCAACACAATTCGAATTTTTAATTTCGAGACAAAAACACACACAGCTGTGTATTCATTTTATAATTTTTCTGCAATCTAAATTAAAAACGTGAACATTTATTTACCGTATTGTATTGATGGCTGTAAAAATTCTAATTTCTCGTATAACACATTAAAAACGCGCAAATGAGCACATATAGCGTTTTAAATAAACTTAGCAAAACAAATACTGTGATAAACCAAAATAGGAATAAACTGCGTGTGTGTGAAAACTAAAATAGAAACAGCGACACCTGGCGAACGTTTCTAAAAACAGGCTGTCGAAGTGTAGTTGTTGACGCAATAACACTACTATGAACCTATGTCCCCGTTAAATAAACTATGTTGTATATTTTCTAAATATTTTTTTTGGTAAATATCTTACACATGTTTTTCTTTCTGCACTTAAATTTACAGTTAAAGTTTTGAAGTTTTTAAGAAGATAATTGAAACACACAAGATTTTGACAATAACCTTAATTTCAGATTTTAAGCATATTTTGCCTCAAGATAGTTTTATAAGTTAGGCCTAATTTAACTTTTTTTAAATTTATTGCGAATTTTATATGGTAAAAAATTACTTTAGAATTACTCAAAACCGGAAAAAGTACACATTTCACTATCTGATAAAAAAAATTCTACTTATATACACCCAATAAAACCCATACATACAAACAATACACATACATACACACACAAAAAAGCATTTGTTTGTAGCCAGATAGATTTTGAAAAATATTCGTCTAAAAAGAGTATTTGAACAGATTGTAATAGAAAATTATATATGTGTGTATTTGATTCGGAAAGTGAGTGAATATTAACGTCGCACTGTTCAGCTACACGAGGGCTTTTGGCGACGGACCACGTAATTTTGAACCATGGTCAAGTGACGTGGACGACACCTGAGCTGGCAGCCCCGCTCCTAACTACTGCACCACATCAACTTGATTCGGAGAAAGAGATGTTTTTAGAGATAAGTATTAAAGATTTTCGCAACTAAAACAAGTATTTAAACGAAATAGATTGTATTTGTAATGAATAGATTTATTAGTGAGAATAAATTGTTAATTTAAACAATAATTGAGTTCATTGTAATTACAGTAATATATAGAGTTAGTCTTTCATTGAATTTACTGTAACTAAATCCTTAGGAATCAAATTTGACAGAGTATGGTTATAAAAGATGCTAATAATATTCAACACTTAAATAATTTACTAAATTTGTAAGTTCGATCATTTTCTTTGTCTAAGACATTTTTAAAGGTAATAAAAAATAACGCTTTTAACACATATACATTAAGTAAAAATCATAACGCTCTTAACATCTATGCATTAAATAAAAATCATAACGTTTTTAACAACATCTATACCTTAAATAAAAATCACAACGCTAGAAAATATTATTTCTAATTAGTGAGCACCAGAGTTTCTCTAATGAAATCTCAAGATTTCCTGGAAAAATTTGTGCAGATATAAATTTACAAGGAAACGGTTTTTGGAAATACTGGAGTAAGTATTGAAAATTCAGTTTTGATTTTTAATTAAAAACCATTTTAGAAATGCTCATTTAAATGTATCTTCAACTGAATTCTTGAAGGAGAGTTCTCTACCATGTCATTAAAATCTAAAAGAAATTTTCTCCATTGAGAAGAATTTTTTAATCAGAATTGAAGTAGTAAGTAATAATTATTTTTATTTTTTGAAATTTAACGATAACTATTCGTATTTGTTTTTAATTAAATTTTTTAGTGTTTTTTTCTTTTTACGTGAAGAAAATTTTCTTTTTTCTCTAAATTTTGTGAGCAGTTAAAAAATATATTTTTCTGATGTTTGCTAATATTCTGATGCTTATTCTGTTAACATCATTGATTTTAAAGAGAGAGAGGAAAAAATTAGTAAAAAATAATTTTTAACTTGAAAAGGTTTTTGTAAAATTCAAATATTTGTTAAAGTTTTTTTTTCTTCTGAAATAGTCTATCGTTTATTAGTATAATCGAAAATTTATTTTAAAAAAAGATATGAATATGTTTTTTGAACCCTAATTTGGTTTAATATATATTTTACAGAAATAAGAATATAATAATTTGCTCGTGAAAACTTGAGAAGATATAAGCTCTTTTATCCAAGGAGAAATTTTCCCCAGTAACAACTATAATTTCGAATTATTATTAATAAAAATTGTAAACCTTATTTATTTCCTTTCGTGACATTCCTCATTAATGTGACAATTGAAATCACTAACCTTCATGTACTGCCACTTCCTCAGAATTGACATCTCAATTCATTTTTCTTGAGTTGTGCATATTTTGGAAACCTGTTAGATATCTATCTGTTTATGTATTTATTTATATGCTTTTTTTCCAATAATTTGCTAAAAATGATATTTTCCCATGTTTGTAAATAATCTATATAATGTTGCAACATTCCTTTAAAAAAAGATTCCTCAAATTTGAGTTTGATTCCTCGAAATTGTTTTTCAAAAATTTATTTCACGTTACGAAAATATCTGTTTAGATTTAACTTGACATAATTTATTAGTTTATTTATGTATATAAATGCTATATTTTAAAACCACAAAATTAAAAATTTAATTAAAATTTGAATGATACATGGAAACAGCAATATGGAAAAGTAAATAATTCAAAATATGTTTATTTTATTCGCAATGTACAAAATGTAATATGTTTTATTTTGTATTGAAAATTAAATACCCTAAATAAATTACTTTTTTAAGAAAAGAATTGGAAAAAAAAAAATCTCATGCAAAGGGTAATATTTTTCCTAATGGATTATGAAACATAATGAATTCATTAAAATGTCATTCAGTTGTGAAATTTCCAGTAATATTGCGAAAGCGATGGCAACAAAATCAGCAATGAAACTATCACGTGTCTAAAATGTATGAAATTTCAGTGACAATTTTAGCTGACATTTTCTACTGAGCTATATTACATATTTTACAAAATATTTATGAAAAAAAAACCTAAGAATTAATAACAAACATACTACTTTAAATAATAAAAGCTACATTTTTTTTCGTTGTTGTTTGTTTATGCTGCCAAAATTTTTATCTTGAACTTCACTATGCTTTGTACTATTTTCGAATCCAGTCGCCAGCATTCTTTTTCGAATTTTTATTATTTTTTGCTTAGCATCAACTCCAAGTAAGTAATCGAAGCAAATTGCACTTAACGGACACTAATTTTTGATCCCACAGGTAATTTTTTCCCCGAGATTAATTCGCATATGATAAAGCATTAAGAATCGAGCGCCAATTTAAAATTGATTTCAATTTTAAATGGGTAAAACTTAATAAAATATAGTCAAAAAATATTTAATTCTATGTTATATATATATATATATATTAACTTCATTTTAAAATGTGTCGTTTAATATGATGTTCAGTACTTTTTTCCCCTGAAAAGGAAAATGTAATGGAGAAATTCTGACTGCATACTCTAAACATGCAATGCAAAAAAAAAAAAAAATATTTTTCAACTAAATTTTTATTAAGTGCTGTAAATAAAATTAGTGGTGGTAAGGGAGAAAAATTGTTGTGTGTGTGTGTGAGTCAAATTCCGAAAGACAATATTGCGAAATTGAATTATTCGCAAAAACATGAATTAACGTGTCTCGCCCATTAAGAGTTGATGCACTATTAAACAAAAGGAATTTTTGTCACTTTATTGTAGAAAAACGTAGCCATAAAAATATACATTGCTTCATTCACGAAAAGAGCTAGCTCACTTGGATGTTTTTTTGTTACTTGCTTCTGAAGCCAGAAACCACTTTCGACCGAGTTTCTTTCTCCCCTTTCTTTTTTTCCTTTTTTTTTTTTTTTTTTTCGGAAAGGACTAATGGTAGCCAGGTGGTCTCCAGGCTGTTGAGTAACAACGTAGGGGAATAATTTTTTTTTAAGATGAAAGAAGGCTTGCGTTGTCGCTTGATATTCTTTTCAACTTTACGACTCATCACATACCAGCTGTATTTACTGTTTTGAGAGCCTTAAAACTACCAAATGCAAAACATCTCTTCCTGTTTCCGCCCCTCTGGTATCAATGAAAAAATTTCTTTTTTCTTTATTTGGTGGTCGTTTTTATCCCAAATTTTTTCAATTACTGAAAACTGTAATTTTTCTTTTCTTTTTCCAATTCAGTGTTTAGAAGAAAACTATTCTTTTGATGCAAAGAAACTTCAGTATGATCAGAATCAGCTTCTTTAGAAGGCACAACCTATCAAATACATTTGAAAAAATAGTGTTCCTTTTTGTGAATTAATCAATTATTAGTGAACCATTCGTAAATTAATGATTGTTCTAGTAGATGAACAATGATAGATATAAGAGAAGAATTTTAAAATGGAATTAGAGAGAGAGAATTAGAGAAAAAACACTTAGAATTTTTTTAACAACTGAAGGGGAAAAATTTCAATTACTTACCTTTGTACTACACAAGATTAATATCTATAAAATTTTTAAAATATTAAACATATAACTATAAAATTTAAAATTCCAATTGTTAAAGATACAAAAGTTAGTAGAATTTTTCAACTCAACAAAATGAAGGACGAAAATTAAAGCGAAGCGATTTATTTTATCAGAAAAAAATGAGGTCAAAAAGTACTTAGTGGTGAATACTATGTTTCTGATAACGGCTTTGAGCTTATTTAGCATGGAATTAATCAATTTTTCCATTGTTTGAGAAGAAATTTTATCCCATTCCTTTGGGAGAACCTTTTACGAACAGTGTTCAATGAATACATCATGTTTCCTTACTCCGTTGACAAGTGATTTCTATAAATATTCGATATGATTAATGTCTGAGGATTGAACTTAATGTTTTAGAGTATGTGGAGTATGATAGAGCCACTGCGGACAATGCGTGACGTATATTTGGGATCATTGTCCTGTTGGAAGTAAAAGTTGTTATACGTAGATGAAGTTTACGGGGTCACTTTATTGATAATAATTACGGATACTCAATTAGATGTGTTTTACCATTTACCCATTAATGAACTCAAGTCCAGTGACGTAACAGAGAATATCAGGGCCCCTCTGCAAAGTCAGGTTTTGGGCCCCAAATCCAAATACGTAATTAGAGTCAATCAGACTTTGAGCCCTCTTAGGATCCTTCCCCCTCCCCCTCTCTCGCTGCAGGGGTGTAAGTTACGTCACTGTTCAAGTCTGCTGACATGTAGCCCCGCATTATCATACTTTTGCCCCCCTGTTTAAATGTTTCTTGGACATTCTTTTTCTGCAGGTAGTCGCCAAAATAATATTTTTTTTTCCATTGTAAAGAATTAAGTTGAATTAACTTTCATCAAAAAATAATACATTCAATCAAAATACAGTCTTTTAATTCACAGATTCTTCCTTGCAAAAAAAAAAAAATTCTTTTGTTTTGTTTTGCTGTTATATAGTTTTCTTCTAGTTGTTATAAATCTGTAATCAGCCCAATGAAAGAATTCTGTAAATAGTTACTGGATGAATTGCTTAGTTAAAACTTCCCTTGAAGGTTTTACTTGAAACAATAGTACCTGAGCACTTGAAGAAACATCTAGATTTGCTTTAACAATATTGACAACTCTTTTTTCCACGAATCAATTTTCATGAGAAGGCGTATTTATCACACTACTAAGCGATTGGAAATTTTTTAACTCGCATCGACTCCTATACTTTTTTTCACCAATTTCTTATTGTGATATTATAACAGTATGAACCAGGGGTCGGCAACCTACGGCATGTATGCCACATGTGGCATGCGGTGTAATTCTCAGTGGCACTCTGCGCTACTCTACAAATTTGTCAAGTTTTGAGTGGACGGAAGTTGATTAATTTTTAATTAACCTTATTTGACAAACATCTTCAGAGTTATCAACTTTTATGGAATTAAGAAAAAAATCTGAAAGTTTTTTAACTCTAAAGACAAATGAAAAGCCATTTTGTAAATTATTGATGTCTTTGCAGGAGATATTTAGTTGTTTGAAGAGAGAAAATTACATGTACTCTTCTCCCCCTCCCGCTTTTGGTTTTACATATCTAAAC
This sequence comes from Trichonephila clavipes, assembly GCA_019973935.1. Lineage (NCBI taxonomy): Eukaryota > Metazoa > Arthropoda > Arachnida > Araneae > Nephilidae > Trichonephila > Trichonephila clavipes. The sequence continues at coordinate 178,105 of BMAU01015041.1, forward strand.
AAAAAAAAATTTTTGCTCATATTCAAAATATTTCGAGTTCGCAAATAAATTGTTCAACAACTGAATGCTCAGAATCATGTCAAATCGAAAGCAATAAATTATATCTCTGATTTTGCAATATGACAGTGGATTGTTTGCAAGCACTAGGTTCGCATTAAATTTTTTCTTTGTCTTTTTATTTAAGTATAATTAAGGGAAATACATTTTATGTTGTTTATTTCTTTTTTTAATGCATTGTTTGAAAATATATAATATATGTACTAGTTAATTTTTAAAATTTTTGTTGAAGCTATAGTTATATTTCATGCTGTTTATTTTTATATTATGAAATATCTTTAAACTACGCAAAATTAATGTATAATAAAACTGCAAATCTTTATTATTGACCTCTATTCTCTAACTCTGCATACAATATCACGGAAATATAATTTTCAAAAATGTCCTACACTGGGGGGCTCGCTGAATCCTATTGGTAAATTGGTTTGGCATGCCACTGCTGAAAGGTTGAAGACCCCTGATATAAACGATAATTATTTTTCTTTCTTCCATCGTAGACTCCGCACGCTTACTAGACATATCCGTAATTTCGATGAACTAAGCAGAAATAGTCGAGCCTTCTTCAGCACTACTTCAAACTGATAAAACTATTACTTGTCTGATTGATACGCACAGAATGACGAAACGTTTCTTATTTTGCAAAAAATTATGTATTGTGCTTTGATTTTTGTCGTTCAGACACACACATTCATATATATTGATAGGTGAAAAGTTCTTTTTATTTTTGCCAGTATATTAACTTGAATTTAAAATTTTGTAGTTACCTTTATAGTAGTAAAAAACTATTAAAAAACATTTTTTTTTTTTGAAAAATAATAAACTGAAGAGTTCTGTACCTTTTTTTTTTGGAGAAAATGCAAAGTGTGCCTTCACTTAAGTCTCTCCGTCATTGTATATTTTATAATCCAGGTCTCCCCAATCTTTTTATCGCAGCCGACTGGTGAAAGTTTAATAATTTTACCGCGGCCCGCCGAAGATGGGATGTTGATTGCTTACATATTAAATTATTTTGATTTTATTGTATTTAAGTATGCTTTCAGAATAAAATACAATTACACCAAAAAATGAATATAAAGCGATTTATCATGGAATATAAAGTGATTTAACCTGGAATATAAAGTGATTTCCATGTAAAGTTGCAAAAAACCTAGAACAGGGTGACCTTTATGGATCAACGTACAATTTCTTACCATTTTTTGCAAAAATGTTTAATGAGGTATAAACGTGTCCAGGTATTGACTTTTTACTATTGGAAAATTATAAAACTAAATACTAACAATTCAAAACTCTTTATTTACTATGAAAAATTACATTTTGCACTGTGTAGTAGTAACTTTTTTAGTCACACGTGTAATTCAAATTAAAATAACATTAGAGTAGGACTTCTGATGTAGCAGATTCAGTGGCGCACACAAGGGGGAAGTCCTGGGGTCTGGACCCCCGCCCCAAAGCCCTTGATTTTTTCCGATTGATTATAATTCTAAGTATATAGTACGTAAAATTTAATTACTTGTTATTAATGATTAATTTATTAATTAATGCTAATTATTTATTCAAAAATTAGTTTTTTACTGTGTTTTGTTCCCGAAAATCGACAAAATCAAAAGGAGCATGATACAAGAATAGTGAACTTTCGACCCCGAATTCCCCCTCCCCTTGAAAAATTCCTGTGTGCGCTACTGAGCAGATTAGATAACAAATAACTTATATTAGGACTGTAAGATGCTACGTTTTAAAGAATGCATGATGAATTGAAGTTATCTGCCAAACGATTTCAAAGGGAGCCTTTTTTATGTTTTTCATCTCAGTAAATAATAATTTGCAGGCATTGACAGATAAAAATATGGTTGAAATAGCATGATACAACTTCTTCAAAAAGTTAAATGTGTCTGGAATCGATTTCCATGTTTTCAAAATTTCATTATTAGCATTTTTACCTATACACTGCTTTGTTAATCTTTCTGTTTCAATCAATTCCAACTTTTCCCTTGCTTCAATTAATTTTTGAATCCATAATTGAACTTGACTGGAAATCCATCTCTCAGTTGCATTTCAAATTTTTTCAATTTTAAACCAATCGAATTGGGATAAATTCAGTTTAACAAATGAAGGGGGTACATAATACACTTGAGCGTTAAGAGAAAATCTCGCTGAAAATTGTGACCGATCACTCGCTTTTGTTCGTAATAACTTCATAGTGAACATTTTTGTTTTGAAGTAAAATGCTAACCGTTTTGATCGGTTGGATGGCCAAAATATTATGTCGCGGGCCACTGGTTCACCATCACTGCCCTAGAGAAATATTTCACAGTACATAAAATGGAAATAATTTAATGTTCCCCTTGGGTGGTACCATTTGATCCGTGGACCGGGGGCTGGGGGCTAAGTTCAAGGTCTAGAACTACTGAAAATCCATCGTGTAAAGGGGATGATGCACGTTAAGCTTTCCGTGGCTCAAAGACCTCACGTTGGTGGAGTGAGGAAGTGACAAGAATGGGGTGCTAGCTCATGTGTCGTCCACGTCACTTGACCATCGTTCATAATTGCGAGCTCCGTCACCAAAAAGCCTCGTGTTGTTTTAGAATGCGACGGTGATATACACTTACTCACTCAATAATTTAACTGCAATTAATTGTTAAGTAATGTAATGTTTTCTTTCAAATTTTAATCTAGGATGTCTGTAAATAAAATGAATGGAATATATCATTTTTATATTCTGACGAATAACTTGATACATGCTGGCTACATTCATTATAATCGCAAATTATTTTTAAAAACTCTAATTACAATGCATCTACACAAAAAGAAAAAAGGGAAAAAGATATTAGAATACGTAATTTCTATTTTTTAAGAACGCGTTGATCTTGGTACTAATCCTATTCAAAAGAATATCCCCCCTCGAGAATAAAATCTCCCCCCCTCCTTCCTCTTTAAGTTTTTAATTAATTCCCCTTCACGTTTGAAAAAAAAACATTTTCTGGTTTTTTATACATTTGTTCGAGATATATATTCCTAGTTTATTTAAAGTAATGCAATTACAAAGTGGCGTAACTGGAGAACATTAGTTCTTCCCCCTGCAAAGTTAGGTTTTGGGCCCCAATCCGGATCTTATAAAAGATTGCAAGTCCATAACCCTTTTGCCCTCTAGAATTCTGTCAGCCTCCCTCCCCCGGTATGAATTATGCCACTGAATTAATGCATAAGTTCTAATCTTAGCAAATATTAATCTAATTTGCCTCATACAAACCTGTGATATAATAATTTTATTAATCTGACAAAAGTTGAAATTAACAACTTCTTTCAAATTCAAGAAGGAGCGAATTTAATTAATGTTATACGTGAGTGATGTTTGCATAACTTCTGGATCACTATTTAATCCGATGTACTTTTATTCAATTTGTTATAATTTTGCATAAAAAATAAATACGGTTGCTTTATAAAAAAGCCTTTAATTTTTTCAATTACTACTATTAGTTCACTCTTTTCCTATATATATATATATCATGTTCAAATTTTCAATCGTTAATAAAATAGTTTTTATTCATCCACTCAAGTTCTTCAAATACATTTTTTTTTTAAAATTTGTAGTGGATAACACTTGATGTTAGTACAGTTTTTTCAAATATTAATTCATTAATTAAACTTACTTAATCAATAAATAGTAACAAACAAAAAGAACAGTTGAACAGCATATATAAAAAGGGAAAACCCTCGTTGTGTCCTTGTAAGCGCAATGGAAAGCGCGTTCGACTTCTAAACCAAAGGTCGTGGGTTCGAATTCTACCTGGGATGGCCTTATTTCTTAGAATGTAATTTCTGAATGAATGAATAGTAACAAAAAAAAGTAATAGTCCAACACCATATATATAAAGGAAAATCACTTTCTATTTTGCCACTTAATATAGTGATTCTGTCATATGTGTATACATATTTATATTAATTGTAATTATTGAACAAAAAGTAACTAAAATACATAATTTTTGTTTGTTGACCTAAGTAGGAATTGACTTTTTTTCTTCATATTACTTATTTCATCAATAGTCATATGAATACATGCATGTTTCATGGCAGTTAATTTGATTGAATTATGGACGTCCAAATACAGCAGAATAGACTATTAAAATGTGAATAACAATTGTTCAATAAATAAGAACTTTCATTGTTTCAGGATCAAGGTCTTAAGGTCTATTGCCTAAAAGAATAATACAGTGACAAATCGCGTAAGTTATAAAATCCTCTAAAGGTTACATATGTATAATAAATTCACGGCCCGTGGGCCGCATGTGGCCTGGCCAGTATATCGGCACACAATAACATATAATAAAGTATCAAAATTTCTATCGAAAGTGGACAGCAGCAAAGAAGAGATGTCAAGTGTCAGGACGTAAACATTAAATTTTCTTGTTCTTTTATTTATGTTTATTTTTATATGCATTATTCCAAATAAACTTACGTTTCTATGAATATTGATTTTTTGCGGCTAACCTAAAGTTAAACCTTGTTTGTTTGGCTCAAGTTAGCTTCTGAATTTGACACCTTTGGCATAAGGTACAGGTTTCGTCCTGTACGAAGTGCATTAATAATACTTCTCAAATTTGGAAGGAAATTTATAATCAAGAACTAGTGAAAGTTTTTTTTGTTTCAGTAGAATTTCGGAAGACCCGAATTAAGGTAGAAAAAAATTCGCAATTAAGATGGAGATTTGAAACAGTGATAATTACGCCACATTAATCGCTGGAAATTTAATTATAATAAATAAAACTAATTACATAATGAACTAGGAAAAAACGATGTTAAAAGAAAAATTACCTGATAACCATATGAAGAATACATGGAAAATAAGCAAATAAAGTAATCAGCAAATTGAAAACATATATTAAAAAAAGAAAAGAAAAGAGAGAAATATGAAAGGGACAAAATGTTCAGGAATAAAGAGAAAATTTACATCAAAGGGAAAGAGAGAAGAGATGTACTGTTGAAATTTTGCAACATGTTCTTGTGTTATGTAACTAAAAAAAACTGAACTCAGAGGCGCAACAGCCCATGAGGGCCGAGGCCTACTGGGTCCATCTCAGTTTTCGTAACCTTGTGCGCTGAGGTACATGAACAGATGTTCCGGTCAGGTGGGCAGTCTGACACGGAACTCCCAGTGTTTTCTTCCTAAGCAAGCTTCGTACTCATTTATCGACCCACTGAAGGGATGTACGGGTGGGTGGATGTTGCCCAGCTCGGGATTTGAACCCCGGACCTGTGGCGTGGAAACACAGCAAGCTACCACTCGTGTGTTATGTAACAGTCAGAAGATATTGTCGATCATGCGACGATATTTATTTAACATTTAATAAAAATTAAGGAAATGCAATAGTAATAACAGTTCAATAAAATATATCTTCGGATATTTATAAAATATATCATTTTTCCAGAAAACTATACATATAATTTTAAAACCTTTTTGTCTTTCGAATGATATGATGCTTTAGTACGAACTTCTTGGATTTTGCATCTAGTTTTTCATTTAAAAAAGAAAGAGATGAAATGAAAGCGAATTTTTTTCTTTCAATATTTAAGACAATTATTCTTATTATTTTAATACTAGATATGTAAAAAAGTTTACATTAAGTTTTTTAGTTTATGCAGTTCGTATTAAGTTTTTATAAATAACAAGTACTATAAAAAAAATTTTTTAAGCCAATTCCTACTTATGTCAACAGAGAAAAATTTTACCTTAGTTACTTTTTGTTAAATAATTACAATTAATATAAATATGCATATACATATAACAGAATCACAATATTAAGAGGGAAAATAAAAAGCGATTTTCCTTTCTATATATGGTGTTGGACTGTGTCATTCGTAAATTACATTATCAGAAATTAGACCATCCCAGGTAAAATTTGAACTCACGACCTTTGGATAAAAAGTTCAACGCGCTATCTATCCATTGCGCTACAGGGACACAACGCGCGATTTTCCTTTTTATGTATGGTGTTGGGCTATTATTTTTGTCACTTTTTATTCATTAATTAAGTTTAACTAATGAATTGATATTTGAAAAAACTGTATTAACGTCAAGTGCCATCCACTACAAGTTTTAAAAAAATGCATTTGAACTTGAATGTTTGAATAGAAAGTATTTTATAAACGATTGAAAATTTGAACAATATATACATACATATATATATATATATATATATATATATATATATATATATATATATATATATATATATATATATATATATATATATGTATATATATAGGGAGATTGTGAACAAATAGTAGGAATTGATAAATAAATATAGAGTTAAATAAGCTTAAGCATTTTAACAATATAGAGTCCAAGAGAGCAATAAAGCACAATTAATCATTCTCACAGAATAATTTTTAAACAACATATTCAATTTTCTAATCCTACGAGTTTTTACGCAAAAGACACAAGGCTAGCTATACTTAAATCCATATGGCTTTTGATTGACTAATTAAAACTTAAGCGAACTGGCACTTGAAAGTCAATTTCATTGAGTGAATACAAATTTATTCTACATTTTCCGCCTGCTACTTTTGGCCGTGACACAAGGTCCGCAAGCGACAGACAATACACCTCGAAATTCTGAACCACGGTCGACACCCTCAGGGCCGGCTCTACCAATTTTGTCGCCCCGGATAAAAATGGAAAATACCGCCCCTTTCTCCAAAACAAAAATATATATATATAATTAAAAAAGATAAATTGTTCACATAGATACACACTAATAAAGTTTGAATAATTCTTGCAAACAAAAAGGCAGCATAGTATTAATAATAAAATAATGTAATATATATCAGCTGCATGGTTCGGCGTTGCACGGGCTTTCTCTTTGCCTCATGACGCTAGCATTTCTGTGTGTGTACGCGAGCGATGTGAGTGATTTCTATAATTATGCCATTAATAATTATTTAGTTACAATAATTACTGATTCTAGCTGCATGTCCCGGCGTTCCACCGGCTTTCTCTTCCAGTAAAATATTCTTTTTCGGAATTTCTTTGCCTTATTTGCCCCGTTTCAGGGTTTCTGTGTAAAATGTAAAAGCAGGAATCACCCATTTCAGAAGTACAATTTCTTCGAAAAAGAGTCTTACTGACGGTGGGGATCCAGAGCGTTTATTTTAACTGATAGTAACTACACTCAAGGCTAAGATAAAGCCTCTTCTGTGGCTCTCTATCAAGCAAAAACTCTTATTAACCCTGTTCTTTGATAGCTGACACCGGACATCGAATGGGTGACAGGGATATCCGTTGTGACTCCGCTCCGGGATGGGGAGAAAGTTATTAGTGAAAGATGTGTAAACATATCAAATTAAAAGAACTAACCTATACTCCCACTTCGAACCCTTCACAAGTTTCAACATAAAATTAAACTGACTTTAAACATACAGAGTACAAAATAAGGAAATAAGATACGTTAAATGAAATACCAAATTAATACCCAAAAATATATCAAATTTATTGTGACAATTTCCTTTTTTTTTTTTCAAATTCTATTCAAATGCCGCCCTAGTCAGGGGTCCGGTTTGTCCGGTCCTAGAGCCGCCCCTGACAACCTGCACTTGCATGCACCCCCCTTATGCACCAATCCCAGTGCATGACGAATCATAGGTAAAAACATGACTCAAACGCGCGGCTCGGTTGAAATGACACCACCCTCGGCCAGTAGCGCACACAAGGGAGGGGGGAGTCTGGACCCCAAAAGCCCTTGATTTTTTCTGATTGATTATAATTCTAAGTATATAGTACATAAAATTTAATTAATTACTTGTTATTAATGATTAATTTTATTAATTAATGCTAATTATTTATTCAAAAATTAGTTTTTTACTATGTTTTGTTCCCCAAAATCGACTAAATCAAAAGGAGCATGATACAAAAATGGTGAACTTTCGACCCCGGACCCCCCTTGAAAAATTCCTGTGTGCGCTACTGCCCTCGGCTATCGCTTTATACACTCATGTCCATAAATTAAGGATAATCCAGAATCACACAGAATTGAACGCAAAAATAAAAATTTCACCTGTAGAATTATGACACACATCTTGAAGAAGAATATGCAAATTACAGGAAACCACCAGATGGCGCGGATAGTACGTCACAATGACGAGAGTGTAAGAGACGGGTATATAAGTTATGGCATAAAGGAAGCATTTGGATGATTTTTTACGTGGTAAAATTATTGGACGACTGGAATGTGGACGTACCTAGCTGCTGGAAGTATCCGAGGAACTTGGAATCGCCCAGAGTGTCATCTCCAGGCTTTGGCAACGATTCCAAGATGATGGTAATGTGAGTAGATGTTACAGCACAGGTCACCCCCGAGTTACAACGCCGAATGAAGACCGGTATATATATATATATTTGGCAGTTACTGCCAAAAGAAACAGACGGAGCACAGCATCACACCTGTCTCGTCAGCTCTCTTCAGCTACCGATACGACAGTTTCAAGGCAGACCGTGTACAGAAGCTTAGGGCACATTGGTCTATATGCTCGTATGCCTGTCAGATGTGTTCCACTTACCGCAACTCACTGTCGCCTGCGATTGACCTGGAGTAGAGAGCATGCATTGTGGACACCACAACAGAGGTCTTGTGTGATGTTTTCTCCGACGAGTCCAGGTTTAGTTTGCAGTCTGATTCTCGCCGTACTTTAATATGGAGAGCGCCAGGTACCCATTACTACCAAGAGAACACCATTGAACGCGACACCGTTACGGTGGTGCAGGGCGGCTCGTTTGGGGAGGAATTATTCTTGGTTCCAGAACTGACCTGCATGCTCAGAGTGTAACGATGACAGGCCACGTCTATCGGGATGTCATTCTGGAACAACATGTGCGTTTGTTTCGGGGCGCCATGGGTGCTGAATTTCTGTTTATGGATGACAACGCCCGTCCTCGCCGTGCAAACATTGTAGACGAATGCCTTCAATCGGAGGATATCATCCGTATGGATTGGCCAGCATACTCACCGGACTTGAATCCAATAGAGCATGTGTGGGATATGCTTGGCCGACGAATTGCAGCCCGTCAACCCCCTCCCACCTGTCTACCGGAACTTCGGATGGCATTGCTTCATGAGTGGTGTAATATTCCCCAAGATCAGATTGATAATTTGATACTCAGCATGCCTAGGCGTTGTAAGGCCTGTACTGCATCGTCCGGGAGACGTACTTCGTATTAACCATCATACTAACCACGTTATACTGTTTTTTGTAAATAGGTTCTTTTTGAAATTTGTTCCAGGGAGTAAAAATCGCAATTTTTATTAATTATGTCAAACATACATCTTTTTTGCTCTTTACCTTTTGTTTAATAAATAGACTTTACAAATAAGTCAAATTTGTTTTGCTCCTGTCTCTTTCTTTGCCTGAACTTCATTATGCTTAATTTATGGACATGAGTGTAAATCCGTTCAATTGAATTCCTTTTGTATCAAAAATGCCATTTGCTCAATATGTAAATACCGTAAAATTCGGCGGATAACGTGCGCTTTTAATTCACACACACACACACACACACACACACACAAACAAGTAATAAAAAAAATTAAGTCAATTCCTACTTAGGTCAACAAAGAAAAATTTTAATTTGGTCACTTTGTATTAAATATTTACAATTAAAATTAATATGCATATACATATGACAGAATCACAATATTATGTGACAAAATAGAAGGCGATTTTCTTTGCAATTTTCTTTTCTATATATGGCGTTGGACTATTTTTGTTTGTTTGTTTGTTACTATTTGTTCATGAAATAAATTTAATTATTTAATAAAAGAGTACAGTAAAAATGAAATCCCATTGTCAGAATTCAGGCCATCCCAGGTGGGATTCGAATCCACGACCTTAGGATGAATAGTCCAATGCGCTATCTATTGCGCGCTACAGGAGCACAACCAACGATTTTCCTTTCTATATATGCTGCTGGATTTATACTTTTGTTTGCTACTATTTAGTCAATTTTTAATTATATTAATGACTTAATATTTGAAAAAAAACAGTATTAACATCAAGCACCATCCACTTCAAGTTTTTAAAAAATATATTTGAACTTGAATGGATGAATAGAAAGTATATATTTTATTAGCGATTGAAAATCTGAACAAGATATATATAAATATATAAAGGGAGAAAGTTAACTAACAATAAGAATTGAAATATACGACATCGAAATTTACAGTTGCGCGTTATACGCCGGGTATAAAAATTATATTTCTAAAAATAAAAATAAAAAGACATAAGCATTAAAAATTAGACTTCTATATAAATCGAAATAATATTTATTTAAAAGAAAGGTCATACTTAATGAACTAAAATAAAGTTGTTCTAAAAATATATTATTTTTTCAAAAGCCTGTGGGGTGATACCTCGAATAACTCACTTCAAAACCTAAGAGCGTACGCACATTTCAGATTTCTTCGTAAAAAAGGGGATGCGCTTTGTATACGGCGAATATATCAACATCCCAATGCGTTGCATGGGGTTCGATTCCCAGATTCTATCCTTTTTTTAATTTTACTCTTTAATTTTCCTCGGAAAATTATTCCGACAGATCTCTTTTTTTATTTTAATGTTCCTCTACTATTTTTATTCACGATGGTATTTTTTAATAGCTTTTAAAAAAAGCTGTTTTCTGTTTTACTTTTCAACCATTTTTCGTGATCCTAGCTGCATTCCCATTGGTCGGTTGCGCCTCGCCCACCCTAGATCGAAATTCTAACTTCATTTTCGGTGCTCTGTGCCGACTTAGAAGCTTCTTTTCTCAATTTTAATGCATTCTAATATTTTAACTTTTAATTTTGCTAAAATCTCCAGTATTTTTATTATATATTTAAAGCATTTAATCTTTACAAAGGGCGAAAGTCACTCAAATACCTACTGATATGAGGTTGTAGCTCGAAAGAGCTGGGTACTCAAGTCATCCACCCAAAGATAATACATCAACACATTGAAAAATGCAGCTTGTGAAAGTGTGGGTGTGCGTTATACGCCAGATTTTACGGTAATAGCGATCTATATGCTATTTATAAAAACTAGTATATTGTTGTTGCAAAGTTATTAAGAAACTAAAGGTATAGTTTGGCATGAAATAGAAGTCTATTTGGTGAAAAACAATCACTGCAAATAATCATGAAAATTAGCTGATTTTGTTTTATATAACATTGCAAAAAAGAAATTGGCATGTGACAGAATAATTTATACCTATTTTCACCTATAATAAACCTAACTTTTATATCTCTTTTCAATTCCTACTATTAACTCACACTCTATATATTTATCTTGTTGAAACTTTCAATTGTTAATCAAATACATTTTAAAGCGCTGATTTGAGCTGAAATATACATGATTTTATTTTATATACATGTTTTTATTTTGGATGACAATACAATAATTTAATTATAATTATTAAAAATTAATTGATTAAAACTAATTATTTAACGAATTATAAATACAGCCACGTTGGCGACTTGCGTCAAAACTTGAAAAAGTTTTTTTCTCACGTTTTAAAGCATTCAGTTGAATTGAAATTTTATATACACGATTGTTTTGGATGACAATACGATACTTTAAGGACAATTAATAAACATTTATTATCATTTAATGTTGTGATTCTGTCCTATGCATACACATTTTTATATTAATTATAACTATTTAATACAGAGTATAGCTAAAATAAAATTTCTCTTTGATCTACGTAGGAATTGACTTAAATTTTTTTTTTATATTACTTTTTTGTTTTTTAAAAAAAATTATACAACTAAGTGAAAATTTAATTTATATGTAACGAGAAGAAAAAAAAGTGATTGAAGATGAGAGGTAATTTTATTTAGAATCGTGAGATCACCATTTATTTATCGAGACTTTCGTGATATTGTTGCCAAATTTAACTTACTTCTCGGCATGTTTCGGATTGATATTGAAATGAATCGTAATCCCTTTATATTTCTTTAATAATTCTTCCGATTACAGACCGAAAAAAAAACATTTTTCCATAACATTATATCCGTAGAATAGAGTTCAATATAATCCAATCATATTTCATAGGATTTTTCTTTCGTGAAAGAAAATACAATCAAAAATGGATTACAGTTATACCAGAAGATTTGAAGCTGCGTAAAGAAAAGTATAAATAATTATTTTTGTGTATGTGTATTATATATATAATTAAATTTTAGGGTATAATGGCATTTGTGTTGCTATACATATTCCCCAAAACCTGTAACTGTAACTGTTTAGTTTTATTTTAGTTTAGTTAGTTTCTAGTTTTTTGCTTAGTACTCTTACAAGATAGTAGTATTTGTAACTGATTTTAGTACATTTTTAATATTAATATTCTTAAGTTTTGGATAGGCTTATCCAAACTCGTATTTCTTTTCTCTGCAACCCAGTAGTACAGACCAATTACACAGGTGAAGGTTGACTGGCCTAATAAAATCAATGCTTAAACCTGCAAGACTAAGTGTTTGCTATTGTACCTCTCTGGCTAACTTGTACCAGGCGCGGTTCAATGGCCGGACAAACCGGACCCCTGCCCGGGCGAAAAATTTTAAAAACTGCATTTTGATCGAATTTGAAACATCTAATTTTCTTTTGTTACAAAAAAAAAATTGATACATTTTCTTAAATATTATTGGATGTGAATTTAGTATTTCATTTACGTATATTATTTCCTTATTTTGTACTCTGTATGTTTAATGCCAGTTTTCTTTTATGTTGAAACTTGAAGGGTTAGAGGTAGGATTAAATGTCAAATCATCAAGTTTCATACGTTTATAGTACATCTTTCACTAGTAACTTTCCCCCAATTCAGAGTAGGGTCACAACAGATATCAGCATCAAAAAGGGGGACAGGAGTAATAATTTTTTGGTAGATAGAGAGCTACAGAAAGTGTTTTATTTTAGTTTTTAATGTAGTACTATAAGGTAAAATAAACGTTTGTGATCCCTACCGTCAGTAGACTCTTTTTAGAAAAAATTGGCTTGTTGAAAAAGACGATTCCCCCCTTCTCATACATTTTACTCGTTTGAAATAACAGGTAACTATATCCTTAATTTCGAATTGTTTTGTATTTCTTAAGACTCATATAAATAATGAATAATATATATATATATATATATATATATATATATATATATATATATATATATATATATATATATAACACACACACACACACACATATATATATATATATACATATATGCAATATTTGTCATGAGCGCTGCCTTTGCGGGAATTATTCATGTTTTATACAGGTGTGAAGCTTTGTGAACAATTTATCCTTTTTAATTATAATTTTTTGCTTTTGAGGGAGGAGCTACCTTTTCCATTTTTGTTCGGGGCGGCAAAAATGCTAGAGCCGGCTTTATTTATACTGTCTGGTTATGCTTCTATTTTTACTTTGCTTTTCTAAGATTTACAGCTATTTAGTACATATAATTATTGATTATATATATGTGTGTGCGTGCGTGTTTATTTAAAAATGAAGTATTTGTATAGTTTTCTTTAGGGATGGGAGGTATGTTTTAAAAATCATGTAGACGAATGTTCCGAGGTGTAATGATTATGCTAAAAACTAAAAATCGACTGGTCTATAGGGGAGGGGATTGAAGTCCCAAATCCAACTCTTGAGAACGCCTTTCTTTAAGCTCAGTTTCTTCCATTATAGGCTCTCGACTTATATATAAGAAGAGTAAATTTTTGAAGTGAGATTTATTTCATTTCTGTTTTAGCTAATATTTTTTAAAATCAAATATTTTTTTTATTTTATGCGTATTCATTCACATTTACACTCACATTTATATTCTTATATTACGTCACATACGGTATCTTTATTATAAATATCTCGGAAATATGACACTGTTAATATTAAATAATACACTGCCGTATTTATTTAAAAAAGAGTTATTTCTTTATTTTTCATATTTTAATTAAGTAAAATTGTTTTCAAGCAATCAAAATGAACCTTGGTTTTTATTTTATTTGCGTTTACTTTTAATACAAGTATTTAAGTCTGATGAAAATTACATGTGATGAGATAGTATAACATTACTTGAATATCAATGCTTTAAACATCCAATCCAACCAGTGGCGCACATAGGAATCTTTCAAGGAGGAATCCATGGTCGAAAGTCCACCATTCTCGTATCATACCACAATACGCCGCCAAATATATACTTTTGATTTTGTCGATTGTCGGGAACAAAAAACAGTAAAAAATAAGTTATTAAATAAATAAATAATTGACATCATTTAGTAGGACTGATTATGAATAACAAATGCTTGATTAAATTTCGCGTACTATATACATAGGATTATAAGCAATTGGAGCGGGATCAAGGGGCTATGGGGGTTCCCAACCCGGTGACACAGCCTTTATATGCGCCACTGAATCCAACTGCTTTCTTTAATTTAAAGTATTAAGGATTTTTCGTCAGGATTTGTGTGAAAATGGAGGAAAATCATTAGTTTACGAGGGTGAGGGTGAGGGGAGAATAATAAATTCTACAAGCGTATTTTGACATTTATTTTCCAACAATAATGAAAAAAAAACAGTAACCCAGAAACACACACACACAGGAAAATGAATGTCAACATCGATAAGTAATGTTAGCAAAAAAGTTTTACATTGAACTCACTGAAATCATGAATAATTCAAAACCTTTTCCTGATATTATTTTTCATTATTAACATCCATTATTTTACTTCCGAGCCCTTAGTTTTTAAACTTCGTATATTTGGTTCATTTTAAAAACGTGCTCAAAAAAGAAACGTTAATGGATATGCCCCTTTTCTCCACAAATGAGATGAATTCTCCATTTAGTCCCCAACCTTGATAACGAGAAGGGAAAAAAACAATAACAACAGCAACCTCCCACAGCGTCTTTTCCTCCCGAGTTCAAATGCAAGAGCCATAACAGTAAATTCGCCAAATTGGCGATAAATAATAAAATAGAATACAACCGCCTGAGATATGGTTTTAAATATGTAAGCAACACAAAATTTGCTTAACTCTTGAAAAAAAATGAATGTTATAATAACATTATAACATTCAATTCAAAGTAAGTAATGTTTCAAATAATTTAATGTAATGTATTTCAATTCATTATAAGTAATATTTCAAAATATTTAACTGTTATTAATAATGAAAACCCATCAATCAAAAAATTTTTATAAACTAATTTATGGACAGTGATTTTTTTAGTCCAATGAATATGATGTACCAGAGTTGGCACTTCTCAGAGTGAGATTTTGTTTTCGACTTGATTGATTGCTTATTAATAACGCACTTTACAGTAACGCGAGAGCTATTGTCGAGGGGTCTCCTAACTTTGAGCCAATGTTAAGTGATGATGATAATATCTGAAATGGTATCCCACTCTCCAAAATTTCACACCACGTCTACACGAACAAACTAAGCCTTGATGAATTATACACAGTGGCGCACACAAGAATTTTTCAAGCAAGGGGTCCAGGGTCGAAAGTCCACCATTCTCGTATGATACCTTAACACGACGCCAAACATATTCTTTTGATTTTGTCGATTGTCGGGAACAAAAAACAGTAAAAAATAAATAATATAATTTTTTTTAAGTCAATTCCTAGTTGAAAAACAAATTGAACTTTTCATACCTGGTAGTTGGATAATCAATGTATACTGTCGCCCTGCCCTTTATTGCTTTCATTCGGAATACATTTAATTTTTTTCTCCCATATAGAACTAAAATTAACTCATTAAATTTATTTAATGAATTAATATTTGAAAAAACCGTATTACATCAAGTGTCATCCACTACAAGTTTAAAAAATGTATTTGAACTTGAGTGGATGAATAAAAAGTATATATATATATATATATATATATATATATATATATATATATATATATATATATATATATATATATATATAGGGAGAGAGTGAACTAATAATATAGAAATTGAATAAGTCACTGAATGAATAAATAATTGGCATTAATTAGTAAAATTAACAGATAATTAAACATAATAACAAATGATTAAATTTTACTTACTATACACATAGGATTATTAACAATTGAAAAAAAATCAAGGGCTATGGGAGGTTCCGGACCCGAGGCCCCTCTTTTGTGTGCGCCACTGAGCAGTATCTCTATGCTGTGGGTCTAGAAGGATGAGAGCGGAACTTTCAACTACGAATCAAGTAATCTATCACCCAGACACAACCGTGACCCTTTTATCTTACAATATACCAATCAATCAGTTTTCAGATTCAGGAATTTTAGTAAAAAAATTCTTTCAATGAATTATATACAGTTATATTATTATGTCATATACAAGTTTCATATCAATATCCGCTCTGGAGTACACATTTTTTTTTTAACTTTTCATCATTTAACTCAAAAAATTAAATGTCATGAAAAAAACGTTTCTTTTCCCTTCTTTTTTATGGAATAAGTCTTTTGGCAAAGATATATGTGCAAAAAAAGTATAAATTTCCTGACATTATTTTCCAGTTTCCTTTTTCAATATAGATACATCCGTATTTAGTAAATACGGAAATCACGGTCCAATTTGAGGGAGCATTGCAAAATGTCTGTTGCTCTTAAATTTAAACTTCAAGCAAGGAATCAACATAATAAAAACTAAGAATATATATGTGTGTGTGTGAAAAAGATTAATTTAATACAAAAAAGTTTCTTAATGTGAGGGAGGAGGGTACTACTATGTTAGCTACCAATAAATTGTCACACCTGACCACTTAGCAATTTAAAGAAGTACGCTACATGAGTTGACATCCTTGTAAAATGTTATTTCTACATGTTCGCGCAACGACTTAATCAATACATTATAGATTATTAAAATATTTAATTATATATAGTACAATTTTAAATGCATATACGCTAAAATAATACAAAAAGGAAATATTTAATTATATGCATTTTATAATTCTGAAAAAAAAAATGAAAATACAAATGTCTGATGGTACATGGTAATAATGACACATGGTAATAATTTTTAAAAAAATATCGGTTATACTTAGTTTTATCTTTAAGTCCGAAACATTCAAATGAAATAGTTAAATGAGAGTTGAAGTGAATGGAATAATCCTTGACTGTTTAACGATAGCTTAAGGGGTGTTGGAAAGCTAAAATCTTATTTTTTTGACAATTTGAGATTTTTACATTTTCAAACTGTATAGATTTTAACCTTTCTAAAAATAGCTTACTTCAACCTCTAGGGTATTTAGTAGCCCTTAAAACGTATTTTTAAATAATCATTGAATTTAGGCCACGCCCATTTTAATGGCAAAAATTGTAAACAAATTACTTTGTTTTTGCTTAAAAGTGTAACGACTAATATAAACCAAAACATGTATCTTTTATTTTAAATTGAGCCTTTTATTTTTTTTTATTTCCTAGTCGATTAGAAGTCTCACTGTATACATTAAAATCAATTTATCTCAAAATGTAAATTTTAATGTGCGATGTACCTTTTCTGAGAAACTACTGTTCACAGGTATGTAAATTTTTTATGAATTATTTATAGTGATGTCTAATATATACTAAAATGAGCTTTTTGTAAAAAACTCAAAAATTTAATTTTTACAAATTTTTTAAGTAAAAAATGGGTCAAATTTCGCAATGTTTGATAAAATATTTCATAATTTATTAAAAAATTCAAAATTAGCTAAAAGCTCATTTTAGTACAATGAGAGAGGTGTACTTTAATAGTATGAAAAATTTCGAGCATGTACATAAAAAACAGATTTTGAGAAAAGATACATTGAAAACAGCCAATTTAACATTGTCAGTATAGAGAAAGAGAGAGGTTTCCAATTCCCCTTAAAACATGTATATTCTGATAAAAAAAATTTCTCGATTCCTTACATCTAAAATCTATTTAGGAAACGATGGAAAACGGAAATGGCTAATGGAAAACGATTCAAACAAAATACTGTTAAGAAACACCCACTCTTTAACCGTCGGTTAAATTTTACACAACACCCACACAAGCTTAATAGATGTTTTCCGCGCATTTTAAAAAATAAAAATATCTCGCTGAAGAGTAAAAAGTTTAGTTTAAAACATTATATTTTAAATTCAAATTTGTCTAAGTATTTTTTACCAATAAAAGAACCAAAATTCAATATAAATTATAAACCGGATAAGACAAAAGTTCGTTTAAACTTTAAAAATTCTTTTAAAAAAGTAACAAATGACGATAAAGAAGTGAGGTTTGCAAGAAAGATCTCACGAGGGAATCGGATTTCTTTTAGCAGAAAAAATTTTTTTATTAGGTTGTGTTCACAAAAAGTAATTTCGTTTTTTCCGGACAGAGGATTTAATTCTATTTTCTCACATCCAACTTCACACTTAAGCCGCATAATAATTATATGTTTTGAAAGCTGATGGAGCAAGACTTGCTTGAGAAAAAAGTTCAATTGATTCTACGCAGTGGTTTAGGGTTGGTGCATTTCCAAATATGGAGAGTGAAAAGTAGCATTTTCGGTATATTTTACTTTTTTACCATCGAAAAGGTAAGAATGCTGTTCAAGCAAGAAAAAAATTAGCCGATGTGTATGGATAAGATGTATTGACTGTACCCGAGTGCCAAAACTGGTTTACAAAATTTCGATCCGGCAATTTTGATGTTGAAGATGCACCACGTTCTGGAAGATCAGTTGAAGCCGAGAAAAAGACAATGAAGACATTAATTGATGCAGACCGGTGAATGCTCTCGTGAGATCTCTCTCTCTCTCTCTCTCATTGAGAGGTTAAATTTTTTGAATTCAACGGTTCATGATCATTTGAAAGGCCTAGCCTCAAAGCTTAACGTATGGGTTCCTCACGCTCTCACGGAAAGAAATTTGTGTCGTTGCGTTGATGTCTGTATTTTGCTTCTTTAACGTCCAGAAAATGATTCATTTTTGAAGAGTTTCATATTTAGGGGAAAGAAATGGGTTGTCTATAGCAATGTCAAATGCAAAAGATCATGGAGTAAAAAAGATGAACAAGCTCAAAGAATTTCGAAAGCCAATATTCATCAAAAAGAGGTGATGCTATCAGTTAGGTCAGATTTCAAAGGAGTCAGCCTTTTTTTAGCTTTTACTGGACAACAAAACTATTACTGTCATCATCTGGACCAATTGAATAATTCACTTGAACAGAAAAGATCATAATTGATTAGGAAAAAAGGGTGTAGTGTTCCACCAAGATAATGCGAGACCTTATTCAAGTTTGTCAATTCACCAAAAACGTTTTATACTTTGAATGGGACATACTGCCGCACCCACCATATTCTCCAGATCCGACACCTACTGATTATTATTTGTTACGATCTCTAAAACATTTTTAGACTGCCAAACCCTTACTTCAAATGAAGAGGTCAAAAATAACCTGGATCAATTTTTTGCCAGTAACGAACAAAAATTTTAGGAGCGTGGAATCATGCTACTGCCAGAAAGATGGCAAAAGGTATTGGATCAGAATGGAGAATATATAATTTAATAAAATATTTATTCATTATATGAAAGTTATCTTTCATTTTCACACACACACAATGAAATTACTTTCCGAACAATCCAATAGGTAATGATATCACCGGTAGAAGGCACTGAGGATTCGAAACACAACTGACAGGACAACTGAACGTTCCATTGCTTTACTCTTATAATGATTCCCCAGAACATAGTCCGACATCTCTAAAGCGGTTCACGACGCCCGTTACAGCTGACTGCAACATATCAGAATGAATTGTAATAAATTATAGTTTTAAAAAAACACGCTTTTATGGTTAATCGAGCTAAAAAAAAATTTATTCTTAATATAAGTATAAAATGATTTACGAGAAAATTAATGTCATGGGGGGTAAAAACGTAGTGTGCTCGACATTAACTGCTATAGTTTCTTACTAGTTCTATTCCGAAATGCTGAGTTAAGGTAAAAATTTAATACAAAGCACCCAGCACACTTTTATCACAACGACATTACTTTTCTCGTAAATCATTTTATTCTTATGTTAAGAATTACATTTTTACTTTTTAGATCGGTTCACTATAAAAGCGTGTTTTTTAGTTCTTTTACTCTATAATTTATTTTTCATTTTTTAGTTCAATCTACAGTAAAAGCACATGCATTTTTAAATTTTTATAAACTATCATTTATTCATTAACTTTTTTTTTCATTTTTGGCCCGCGACTACAAAAGTTTGCCCATTCCTGAGTTAGGACAATTTTTTTTTTCCACATGCACAAGTCTTTTTTTTTTATTATTATTTCCATTTTCAGAAAAACTGGACAATTGCTTATATTATGATAAGAAATTGCTGACATACACAAAAAAAAAAACGTTTTCGCTTTCAGTGTTACTTTTAATCTTTTAGTCGCCAAATCTGGAAATGGTATATAGAATTAGTCACCAAATCTGTACATGGAATTAGTTGCCAGATCTGGAAATGATATAATGAATTAGTCGCCAAATATGGATTATCCTGTTCAAGACAATGGAATAAAATTATAAAATTATTGTATTGTCATCGGTCTTTGACAAGTGTGTGAAATTTCGAATTAATTTGATCTTTTAAAGTGGGTAAAAATCGAGTTCAAAGATTCCGTTACATGCAAGTGAAATTTATTAAAGCGTGTTAAAAAACTCACGACAGATATAATCTTTGAGTTTGGTCACTGTTCATGTGAATAAATGGTACACAAGTGATTTCAAATAATCCCTCAACCAGGAGTCTATAGGAGTGAGATCGGAAAAATATGGTGGCGATTTTGCTACTTCGACAAATCACTCTGTCTTCTCCAAAGCTAATAGTGGGAATCGTTTTGCTGGATTGGCGTAGTATGGAAATACGTCATTCTGCATGAAGCTTTTTGCAGATAATACACTAATACACCTCTGTTTTAATGCGGGCGCGACGAAAAATATTTTTGCTTCTAAAAAAAAATCCGGCTTTCTTGTGAGCCCTTGTAAACTGAACTTCTTTATCATAATTTCTTCCTTTTTTTAAATAATTTTTTAAACTTTAAACGAATTTTGGGCTTACCCGGTATATGGTCTACTGCAGTAGCACACACAAAAAGTTTTCAAGGGGGGAGATCCAGGGTCGAAAGTCAACCATTTTGGTATCATGCTCCAATACGCCGCCCAACATATTCTTTTGATTTTGTCGATTTTCAGGAACAAAAACAATACAAAATTAATTATTGAATAAATAATTAGCATTACTTAATAAAACTAATTATTAACAACAAATACATAACTGAATTTTACGTAATATATACATAGGATTATAACCAATCGAAAAAAAATCAAGCGCTTTGGGGGGAAGATGTCCGGACCCCTAGGACAACCCCTCTCCTTGTGTGCGCCACTGGCGTACTTCGCACGGGTGAACTGAAAACTTAAACAATACAGATTGAAGGATAAAGAAGTTTTTAATGAGTTAATTTTACGGGAATTTCCAATTAAACACAAAAAAAGCTTTTTGCATATCTCAGCTAAACAAAATAATAATAATAAAAAAAAAGTAATAAACGCTTAAAATAGTGTAAATAATTTATATCTGAAAATGTAATACATTAATATTAGTTTCTTTTGTATTTATTTTATGTTAAAATTGTAATATTCGCAAGCAACGCCGTTTCTTAAATTATAATGACGATTCAATGAAAAACATAGCAAAATGTTAACGATAGAGTCAAGTTGGCAAATGTCTAGCTACTTTCATAGCTCGAGCTTTATTAGAGCTTTGAAAGACACGCCGTGTAGGGAGCGATGCACGTTAATACTTTATCCACTGCATTATGATTTACTGCAGTTTTTTTCATACAATATGTATATATATATATATTTTTTAAACACTACATTGAAAATTAAGGGATGTACATAAACAAAATTCTCCACTTAGGGAAATTTAATCCGTTAGAGCTAATAAATTAGTTGAAGATATTCTACTGTAAAATTAATTATGTACACCGTTCACTTAAAATGAATAGTCAAATCGTTTTCTAAGGTCATTAACATACAAAAACACAAGACACTTAAATTTTGACATAAACTGTTTTTTCGGGACAAAAATAATAATCTTTGCAATCCGCTGAAAACGCAATATCTGCTACAAAACTATTCGCCTTCTCCGCTAAAATACTCATCATAGAACCCGTGCTGCCATATATCTTGGAAGAGTGGATTTCAAAGAATATTCCTGCTAAGTATTAGTGGAATATTCTTTCTAAGTAGGTGTGATGTGGTGTGGTAGTTAGGAGAAGGGGGTGTCAGCTCAGGTGTCATCCATGTCACTCGACAATGGTTCAAAATTACGTGGTCCGTTGCCAAAAGCCCTTGTGTAGCTGAACAGGGTGACGTTAATATTCACTCACTTCAAAAAATGCAATACTGTAGTTATTTTTATACTTAAAAACGCAATATCTGCCTATTCAATTAAAATTATAGCGTTATAATTAACTACTAACCACAAACAAATTATGTTGTGTGAAAGACAAAGTTTATTTACTTTAAGTACCAGAAGTGATAAAAGTATTTATTTTGATATAAGCTTTAATTTCTTATGACTCACACATGAAAAAAAAAGTTGCTATTCAAATAAAGAGAGATTTAAAACAACCTATCCCTTCAAAACTTCGTTTTATTCTGAAATTAAAAAAAAAAGGGATTACATTGATCACAGGAATAAATCAGAAGCCAGCGCCTTGCGTAGACAAAACAAAAATTTATCTTCATAAATAAAAGATAGATAATGCTAACGTGGGCTTTTTTGTAGCGCACGCCACAATTGCTTGCAGATGGCAGAATTTTTTCCTACTTACTTGACAAATATCTTTATATTTTGGACACTTCACACAATATCTTTATAAATTATAGCCTATGTGTTATTCTGATGTATAAGCTATATTACTATAAAGTTTCATTAAAATCCATTCAGTTGTTTTTGTGTGAAAGACTCCCAAACATCCACACAAACTTTCGCATTTATAATATATATCTAGATATTACAATACATTTGTAATAATACCATAATTTTTAAATTTATGCAAATTTTTAAGCTGCAGTATATTAAATTCTTAATTCCATGCAACTTAAATTAATAACCATTAATGCAACCATTTTTTATTATTGTTATAAAAAAAAGACTACAAAAATAATTTTTGTAGCAGTGATAGCGAGTTCTATCAATTTAAAATTAATATTAATTTCAAATTTATGTCTGTTTATATATATATTACCATTAAAGTATGAAATCCGTTATTTTATAGGATAACTACGTATTTCTTGAAATAACTAGACAAGTCAGTTAAAGTATATAAAATTATTGAATTCTACGATTTAACTAGGTATTCTATAGAATAACGTTCACTTGATCGTTAAAGTATAAAATGCGGCTTTCGGAAGTTCTTTGAACCAATTCTAGCTGCTTTTGGTCAGTTCTGAACTGCTTATAGCTCAGTGCCGGTTTAAGTTCATTTCAGGCACTGGGCGCAGATCTGCAGGCCCCCTTGACACTTGCGGATCGAAATTTATAACCCAAAATCTAGTTAAGTTAGGCTTCTCCGGGCACCTGGGCGCCCTTCCCAAGTGCCCAATGGATAAACCGTCACTGTTATAGCAGCTTTGGGCTTAAAGTTGTTCTCTGTTTTTTTTTCCTGTTAGGAACAATACCTGCCGAATAAAACAATTGTACTCTAGATCTCAGTTCAGAATATGTGAGCGAAAATGAATTTCCATACAAGGAATTCCGAATAACGCCTCAATCTATTGCAACAGATCAGAGTTGCGGCACTGAACACGAATTTAAAAAGTTCTCGTGTAAAAAAAATATATGTAAGAGTAAAAAGTGAGCTTGCTTCAAAAACAAGTGTAATATATTAAAAAAAAAATTAAAGTCAATTTCTACTTAGATCAACAAAGAAAAATTTTATTTTAGCTACTTTTTATTAAATAGTTACAATTAATATAAACATGTATATACATATGACAGAACACAATATTAAGTGGTAATCAATTTTTATTCATCATCATTCAAGTATCCTTATTGTCTTCCAAAACAATCGTGTATATTAATTTCAGTTCAACTGAATACTTCTAACACGTGAGAAAAAAACCTTTTCAAGTTTTGACACAAGTCGCCAAAACTTATGCCAACGTGGCTGTACCTGTAATTCTTTAAATAATTGGTTTTAATCAATTAGTTTTTATTAATTATAATTATATTATTGTATTGTCATAAAAAATAATCATGTATATAAAATTTCAGCTCAATTGAGCGCTTTCAAATGTATTTCATTAACGATTAAAAATTCCACCAAGATAAATAAATAAATATATAAAGTTTGTGAGCTAATAGTAGGAATTGAATAATATGCAATCAATTCAAAGAGTCATCACAGAAATCCTTGCTGTAACAAAAAATAAAAAGCAAAATAAAGGTATTTCATAAAATTTAAATTAATATTCCCTTACATTTTTGTTTGAAAAATTTTACTCAATGTTTTTGTGAAGCAACGGTTTTTCTTCTCAGTACGTATTTTTTGATAAAATTGAAATTTAAATATATATATTTAAATATAACTATTTATGCAACATATTCTTTTTTCCCTTTCTGTTTAACGAATGTTAGTTATATGAGCAATAATATAAACTATATCATCTGCTTTTCCTTATTATTTATCAATTAATCATCCTCAATAGGGATCAAAGATATTTTTCCGGGAGATTTTAGCTATTTATGATCAATTAATTTATAAAATAACTTTGAAATTGTTTACTTTTCATTCTTTAATTCTCTCTCTCGATCTATCATTACAGTTATTTCATAGAATAACGAGCTAAATCATGAATTTTTTTTATCTATTTTATACTTTAAGAGAACACAGTATGATTCAATTGACCAAAATCGTTCAAAAAATCAAATCTAATATTTTTTAGCCTTAATTATTCTTTACATACTTTTCTATAACCTCACAAAAATTGAAAGCTCTTAACATAAAAAACACAGATTTATGATAGCTTTTACGTTAGTTTTTATTCATATCCCTAAGGCAAATCAAAACTTTAAACTTACTTATCTCAGAAAGATAAAATAACTAGTTAGTCTTCATTTAAAATCATAAGGCTAAATTCTATTGTGTTTAATGCTTGGAACTTTTTTTTTAATTATTGCCAATTGTACACGTAGTTAAAGTTGGTATGCATTTTTGAATCAAAAATTAATACTTATTTTTTTAAAAAATAATTAAACTCAGAATTTACACATTTTTTAAGGAATTTTCAATAAGCATTCATAAAAAGAGGTATTGTACCAATACCAATAATGTTATCGCAAACCCATACCAACTTTTGTTATACATAGTTTGACGTACACGTAAATAAAATTTCATGCATGGATGTAAATTTTTGTAAGAGGAGTAACATTTAAAAATCCCTTCACAAATTTTAAGTTTTTTCCTTAAAAAATTATATGGCTAGCTTTTTATGAAATTTTGAGCAAAAAAGAGGCAACCAAACAAAATTTAAAAATCTTTAAATTAAAAATTTTTGCGTACATCGTACCATGTCCCCTTAACTGACTTGTCCAGTTATTTCATGAAATACTTAGTTATTCTATGAAATAACTGAATTATACACTTTATTGGTATTATATATATATTTAAAAAAATCTTCATAACTTTTTATACAACCCCTGTAATTTTTTTTAGTCGGCAAACATATTCTTCGTCTCTTTCAAAGAATAAATATAATAACTTACGTTATATCTGTGTACGAAGAAAATAATGACGACATTTTGAAATTGATAATCTGACTAAAATCACTTTCACTCCGAACTGAACGATTAAATGACTTAGTTTCTAAATAAATCTCGTTTATCAATTTGTTTGCAAAATAAAATAAACATGTTTTTGCCTTTTATTTCATCCAAAATTTGATGAATAGCATTTAATGTCAGCATTGACACGAAACTATTTTATAAATATTGAAAGCATACAATTCAATAATGCATGGAATATTATTCGTAAAGAGATTTTCATACGAGGCACGCAAATTTCCATCATCGCTAAAATTGATAACTGTGAATATTTTTAAAAACATTATAGTTAGCAATGCTTTAAAAATTAAGCGATAACCAACTACCGCTCTCTTTTAATGATTTTATTATTTCACCTTAATATAACTATTTTCTTCGGAATGTATAAATTAATTTTTACTCAAAACACATTTTTAATCAAAAATAACGAAAAAGAATACGAATTCTTGATTTCTAGTTTCTAAAATTTATATGTGCAATGGATAAGTGGTAAAAATAAAATGGAATTAAACTTGGTATAGTTAAAAGTCAATTAAAAAAACTAGTATATCTAACAATCCAAATTGAGCAGGAGATTATTAGTTAGTATTTATAGATATGAATAAAATGATGATAAAATGAAACAAAATTCGATGATGTGCTTAAGAAATAATGGAAGACAAAAATGGCGAACCTTTCGTTTATTCAATAATAGGCATAAGCTACGCTATTTCTTTTGAATAAGCAGTACTGAGATATGCGTAGAAAAAAAAAAGAGTACTTTTTTAAAACTCATCTTTGTTTTTTTTTTCTTAAGGTATCCGACTACCCTAAAATCGTGAATTTTGCCAAAAGTTGACAAATTTTTTTATGATTTTATTTTATAGGCCATCTCATTAGCTTTATAAAAATACCAAATTTATTATTTTCCATCCTCTAGAACAAAAACTACTAGTGTCTTAGTAAAAGCAGATGTGCCACTACTTTAAACTATATGTCATACTTTAAAAATGCGATGTGCTTTATCGAAATGTGCTTTTTTGAAAATGCTTAAACGGGGACAGCGATTGCTCAAAAAGTTTTGAAAATAATTCACTGAAATTTTTTGTGTATGTTCTGTATAATAGTAGAAGTGTTTTAACATTCAGATATATCAATCACTGTTTTCTTAAGCAATTTCATATAACAGTTAAGATAAAGTGCTCTGGGTTTTGTAAAAATTAAAATATCTCTTATCCTGAAGGTCATTTCAAAAATGAATACCAAAGCAACACATCAAAACTGAAAATTTGTTATAAAATTTGTACAGAATGGGTACCCGTTTATGTAATTTTTTTGTAAACTTTTACCAATTTTTTCCTATTAGTAATAATAATTTCTTTTTCTTTTCTTAGTTTTTGTATATTTTTCTTAAAATGTACTAAATAAATCTAAAAACCACAAAAAAAATCCCCATATCTCCATTCTTTTTTTTAAAAAATGGAAAGATGGGCATTTTTTTGTGATTTTTAGATTTATTTACATAGTATACTTTAAGGAAAAAATCCTAAAATTGAAAACATAACTTTTTTTTATTATTATTAAAATGGGGGAAAAACCGGTGCAAAAGTACAAAAAATTACATAAACGGAGCCCGCTCTGTACAAAAATTTTATGAACAAATTTTCAATTTTGATGTGTTACTTTGTTATTCATGTTTGAAATGACCTTCAGGATAAGAGATGTTTTAATTTTTACAAAACCTGGAGCACTTTATCTTAGGGAATATATAAAATTGTGTGATTATTTTCACACAATTACAGTGATTATTTTTAAACAGTGATTTTAAAACAGTGATTATTTTCACACAAAGGCCTGTAAATTTTGAAATAAAACAGTGATTTTTAAATCTGAAGGTCAAAACACTTTTACTGTTATAGAGAACATTCACAAAACATTTCAGCAAACTATTTTCAAAATATTTTGAATAATCGCTGTCCCCGTTTCAGCTTTTCCAAAAAAACATATTTCGAGTAAAGCGCATTTTAAAGTTTCACATCTTGTGTTAAGTTATGGCATCTGCTTTTACTAAAACACTTGTAGTTTTTGTTCTAATGAATGGAAAATAAAAAACTTGGTATTTTTATTAAGCTAATAAGATGACCTATAAAATAAAATCATAAAAAAATTATCAATTTTTGAAAAAAAATCATGATTGTAGGGTAGTCGGATACCTTAAAGCTATCATTTTTCTACAGTAAATTTTAAGCCAAAGTAAATTTCAATCTTATTTTCGGTGTTAGAAGTGCGCGTTATAAGCGGGTTTATACGGTATGTATTTTTTTTTACTTTCTAAATTGACTGCCATAGCAGAAGTATTGTTATTTGTGTGTGTGATTTATATCGTAGTTCCTCACACTACATTATTTATCGTTTTCACATCTCAGCAAAAAATACTCCCCATTTCTTCTTTTCTTCGGAATGTTGATTTTAGTAACATCTGGTTGTCGTCTGGGTGGCGTGGTTGTGTGGCAATGCGCTGGTCTTGTACGTCCAAATTTGCGGGTTCGACCCCAGACCAAGTCGGTGGATTTTCGTAATGTTAAATTGGCGATAATTATGCGGCATGGTAAAGATCTCTAGAGTGCTTGCTTGGCTTGCGTACGCTCAGCAAAATTAAAATTCCTAGCCTAATTACGCACCATTCAAGCTCAGATGCCTCACTCTGGGAAAGAAACTGGGCGTCGAAATGACTTTGTGGCAATTTGTATGGTACACACTAAAAAATGATAGCAGCTCCCGGGCAATCTACTATGTCTGCGATGGTAATTACCAATCCGTTGCCCCATTTGAAATAAAAAAAATGATTATCTGGTGTCGATAACCATATTGAGTGTGCAAAGGCTTAAAACTAACTAGTCATTATTAACTCAATGATAATTCATAACAATTAATGCATGTCCTTGTACATTAAGCCACAGACACAGAATAACAGTGACATTCCTAGACCTCTCATAAAGGAGGGGTGGGACGAAGGTTATTTTTTAAAAAACACGTATACGAAAGTAGTGAGGCAGAGTGGTCTTAAAGCATTAACCAACTAGGTCCTCAGTCTCAATGGGGGCCTCGTCTCGTTTTCGATTCAGCCTTAATAGGATTATGATTTGAATCATTTCAATGATCAACTGTTATATCCGGTTGTATTCTCCGAAAAACTGGGAATTTCCGACGGTATGTCAACTGGCTACATGTGATGATCGTCGTTTTTGTATGGTCCTAGGCCTACCACCATACCCACCATCATTTGTCATTTAGCCTAAAGACGGCAATCGGTCAAACAGGTTTGTGCGATTGTAAATCATGCACCTTTATTTGTTTCGGGCTGTTCTTCGTAAAGAGTGTTTTTTTTTCCAGGTATAGAAGTTTAAGTTGGCATTACTTTCCAAGATGGCGACCGATTTAACAGCTGTCAAGTGATTTATTCTCAGTTTGGTTTGGCAGTTCATCAAAACGATCATCAAGCAAGGCGTAGATTCGTCGAATGGGCCCAAAACGAGATTGTCGTTGTTCCCGATTTTCATAAGCGAATTTTGTTTAGCTATGAAGCGCACTTATGGTTGAATGGCTACGTCAACAAACAAAACTGCCGCATTTGGAGTGAAGCTAATCCACAAGTGTATGTCGAAACACCGTTACATCCAGAAAAACTGACTGTTTGGTGCGCTTTAAAGGCTGGTGGAATCATTGGTCCGTACTTCTTCAAAAACGGTGAAGGCCACAACGTTACAGTCAATTGTGATCGGTATAGAGCCATGATTACTAACTTTTTCCTTCCTGAATTGAACAATCATGATGTCCAAGAGCTGTGGTTCCAACAAGACGGCGCAACATGTCACACAGCTCGTGCCACAATCGATTTATTGAAAGACACGTTTGGTGACCGCCTAATTTCACGTTTTGGACCTGTGAATTGGCCTCCAAGATCTTGTGATTTAACACCGCTAGACTATTTTCTGTGGGGCTATGTAAAGTCATTGGTCTATGCGGATAAGCCACAAACGCTTGACCATTTGGAAGACAACATTCGCCGTGTTATTGCCGATATACGGCCACAAATGTTGGAAAAAGTCATCGAAAATTGGACGTCCAGATTGGACTACATCCGAGCCAGTCGTGGCAGTCATATGCCAGAAATCATATTTAAAATGTAATGCCACAAGATTATCTTTCGAATAAAAAAATTCATGTCAATCGAATAATACATCGTTGTTTTATTGCAATTTAAAGTTCTATACCTCTAAAAAAACACCCTTTATGAGTATTTGACAACATATGCTATATAATGTTTACTTTAAAAGGTCAGAGGCGGGGCCTACATTTGTGCAGGGGCCGAGGGCCCACTTTTGCGTAGGGGCCCAAGACCTCAAGACGTCCCTGTACGGAGGGGTTAGTCTCTATGGTAAACATTAAAAATTTTTTGGTTTATGGGGTGGGGAGGGGTTAAACCTTCGCCTCCTTGTGTGCGCCATTGCAGAATAATTACACAAATTAATATGCACATAGTAGATAAAATGCGGTAATTGGTATCGCCTAAACAGTGCCGGCACTAAAAAGTGATACCAGCTCCTGGGGAATGTACTAGGTCAGCAAAGGTAGAAATACCAATACGCAGCCCCATTATAGAAGAAAAAAAAGTACATGAAAGTATTTTCCTTGTTCTCTGAAAGTTAAACGTTTTATGTTAACACATTAAAAAAGATAGTGGGAAATTAATGGTAGGGTAGATATTATTGACAGCTGAAATATTCGTTGCTTTGATGGGGGAAATGATGCATCATTTCAGCATGATTAGTCATGATTCATTTGCGAATGTTGTGGTTAGTTGTCAATAACTTTTGTATTAGAAATTTTAAAAATTAACGTTTTTGTTATCAAAATATTTCTTAAGAGCAGCGATGTTGCCTGGGTTACAGGAATATCCTTTGTGGGTCGTATGTGGACAGCGAGTTAGACATACGTATAGTGTAATCTGGATGAATCACGATTCCTATATAAATCCAACTAATAAAATATAAAATTATAAATTTGCAGAAATATGATTAAGATTAAAATTTTTACAGAAGAAACGTTCTGGAGTCTTCCATTTTTTTTAGAAAAAAAAAGGAAATGTATACGTTTTGGAAATATATACATAACCTCTGAAATTTAATATCTTGATTTTTAAGAAAAAATATATAGTATAAACCCCACTGGCTTCCAAACATTTTTGTTAGCATACAATTGATAGTTAGATAAGCCAAGTTTTCATATATCCAAGAAAAGTACATAGGATATATATAGTAGCATTTATCATTAATGTATCCGATTCCATTCGCAACCGTGATTTTGAAAAAGCGTATATTTGAATAATTTCTTTTTACATTTAGTGTCTCTTGAATTAGAATATAAATATAGAATTGTCTTAAGAACATTATTGCAAAATAATAATAATAATAATAAATAGTAAATAAATAATGCAATTTTTTCAATTTAAAAAAAAACAGCAGAAGAAATAGCGACATATTTTTAAATATTCACCTTTTATGGAAAATGTTATTACGATAACAATGTTTTGCTTATGTAAAGTCTTCTCTACAGAACTTGAACTAGGAATTTTGAAAAATTCACATTATTTTCAGAGTTACTATCAATCGAAAAAAGCTGTTAAAATTTCTGTACTCTGATCTATTAAAATATGAATAAATCCACTTCTAAATTATATGCATATTTCAAAAATCTTAATTCAGGCTCTGTGCAGAAATCTTAGTTACATATAGGCAAAATATTATAGAAGCAATTTTCATGAAAAGAGAATGTTTTGAAAATGTTACTTTTTCTTTATTTATTGCGCCCCAAAATTGAATTTAGGTGAGTATCTCATCTAATAATATTTCGAAACATTTTTTATATGCATAATCTGATTCAACTTACACTAAATATCAAAAAAATTATTCATTTATACGCTTTTTCAAATTCAAAGTTTCGCACCTAGTCCATGCCTTAATTATATAGAAAAGTTAGACTTTCAGACATTATTACTTTTTTTCTTCTTTTCTTAGCTGTTTAAGTAGTTATTGAAAAAAATATTCTACGTACTCCGGAGAACCCCTGCTTCAAACAATTATAAACTAAGAGAAGTTGAAACGACGTTGAGGAAGCCAATGCAAAATGAGACTGAAAACAAAACATATCATGCGTGGTTTTTCTAATTGAATGTAACTACGTGCTGACAGTTCGCTATTTTCAAAGGATTCCCGACTAGGAATCAATGAATAGAGCTATTTTAGGGTGAAAAGAAAATGAATGCGAAACCAACTAAGTTCCAGTTGTATGACATAAAAAAAAAATCAGATATTACTAAATTATGAGAGAGAGATGGGATGTAGATAATGTGTCACGGGAAAAACGGAGAACAAAAAATGTGATTGTAAATAAAAAAGGACGATATTAAAATTTAAATTACAGCTCTTGATGTCTCTATAATTAATTTTTTTGATAAATTTCTTTTTTATTTTTGCATCTACTTTTGATCTGATATAAATTATGCCACATACGAGCATCAGTTCGAAAACTTTTTCGTTCCATAAATATCACACCTTTACAAGCGGAATTTTTCTTATGGACTCATACATCCCTTGTATACGTACGATATACATAAGAAGTAAACAAAATAAAACTACATCAAAACCAATTAAGTATACGGAAAAATAACCAACATAAAAAATGGAGGGCGGTAAAAGAATATACAAAATAGAAGGATAATTGATAAAAGTAATGTATTCACACAGAAAAAAATTAAGTAAACTAAATGGGCTGAATTCCTGTGACGCCATAGTCACATAATAATGGCAATCACGTATTACAGCCAATCAGTTCAGGCGCTTCGTTGCTGCCAACATTTCACCAAAAAATTTTCTTTTAAATAGTACAAATTTGTTACAATAATAACGCGCAATCGTAAGCAAAATGCACTTGGTTTAAAGGTATACGAATAATATAAGATTTTTTTCTAATTTTAAAAAACCTTGTGAAGAATTTTAGTACTTGAACATTACACAGCTATCAAATTTGAAATTTTATCTAAATTTTACAAGTAGAACAAGTACAAATCTAATTCAATGAAGAACATGTGATTGCATTTATCATGTGGCCGTCATGAATGTAATCCATTGAATCTTTCATTCAAGAAAAAGAGCAGTGGCGTGGCTAAATAACCAAAGGCTTGGGTGGAAAAAAAACCCCGAGGGCTCTATCTTGGTTGGACTTTATCAAGCAAAAAAAAAAAAAAAAAAAATTAGTAGTATTTAAAAAATACAAATAGCTACTTTAACTTTACTTTTACAACCCTTTATCGTTCTCTGCAGAACATAGGGAAGCAAAGCTACAAACTATATGTATGTGTATGAGTTTTCTTGTGTGCAGTAGCACACACAGGAATTTTTCAAGGGGGGTCCAGGGTCGAAAGTCCACCATTCTTGTATCATGCTAATTGTGATTTTGTCGATTTTCGGGAACAAAAAACAGTAAAAAACTAATTATTGAAAAAATAATTAGCAGTAATTAATAAAATTAATCATTAATAACAAATATTTCAT
The DNA here is from genome assembly GCA_019973935.1 of Trichonephila clavipes. Taxonomy (NCBI): domain Eukaryota; kingdom Metazoa; phylum Arthropoda; class Arachnida; order Araneae; family Nephilidae; genus Trichonephila; species Trichonephila clavipes. The sequence goes on from BMAU01015041.1 coordinate 211,593, forward strand.
TAAATTTTACGTACTATTCACTTAGAATTATAATCTATCGGGGGAAAAAATCAACGGCTTTGGGGGGGGTTCGGACCCCTATGACACCCCACCCCTTGTGTGCGCCACTGCTTGTGTGAGCTTTAGTGATTACCCAGGTTATATTTTGACACGTGATAGACAGGAAATGATACAAGAAAATATGCATGAGCAAAAATAGTACAATATTATAATTAGTTTTAAAAAAACACCCCTACGAAAGAATAGAGGAGGGGGGGCAAAACTACATCAGTTTATTGCAGATACGTATAGATTGCATAATATTGAAACAGAAAAGTAGCTTATTGCGTATCATATTATTAAAAACAGTAGCGCGTACAGGAATTTTTCAAGGGAGGGGGGTCCGGGGTCGAAAGTTCACCCCATTCTTGTATCATGCTCCTTTTGATTTTGTCGATTTTCGGGAACAAAACACAGTAAAAAACTAATTTTTGAATAAATAATTAGCATTAATTAATAAAATTAATCATTAATAACAAGTAATTAATTAAATTTTACGTACTATATACTTAGAATTATGATCAATCGGTAAAAAAATCAAGGGCTTTGGGGGGGTCCGGACTCCCCCCCCTTGTGTGCGCCACTGGTTAAAAATAAAAGACCAAAAAGAAATAGATTCATGTGAAGGTTTTTTAAGATGTTAGATTTTCCATGAAGTTTATTTTCAAGTAACAGTTTAGAAAAATGAAAAAAAATAATATAAACCTTTCAATAAGTAAAGTTCGCAACACCAAACAAACAAAGGAAAGAATTTAGGGTAATTTCCTACAAGTTCGAAATTACTTTCAACTGAGTTGCCCGAATTACAATTATGTTGCAACCTTTTATCATTATATCTTAAATGGGAGAAATTATGGGAAGTTCGGCTTGCTTTGTGGTCAGGGTCCGAGGGCCCCCCTGAGCTTGTGCATGGCACCGCTTAGCCTATTGGTAGCTACGCCACTGAAAAAGAGTCATGAATAGTAAATCCTTCAATAGTATTATTCCTTTCATTAAAAGCATAGAACTACCTCTGACTCGAGTTGATAGATATTCCTTAAGAAATTTTTTAAAATAATTTTACATTTGTTAGTTGGATCATTGAGACCCTCAAATAATCAGAGGTCTATTCAACACTCAACAAATCCCCAACGTGCTGTATTAGGAATGAATAGTTGGGTATCTTGGTAATCTTATTGGTAAGGTAGGATTTAAATATAAAGACAATCCCAAATGATTGACATGCGTGGACAGGAAGTATCCCGATGAAATTAAGTCCCTAGAGTGAAGGAAGGGTACCATAGCAGAGTATAGAATATTTTTGATGTAATTTCGTTGACTATTCGCGAAGCATCGATGCAGTCAACACGCGAAAAAGGAATCGAATTCGAATGGAATTTATGTCCTGGAATCGGAATTAATCCTCTTTTAGATGCCCAGGAACTTTAGCTATTGATTTATTGGCTACTCAAACTTTAATCATCCACATTGTTGGATCGAAAAATATTTGCATATGGAATCTTGTTGTAATCAGAAAACTTTTTGCAGCATCGGATCTTTTTGTGAAAAATATTAGCATAAGAATTTTTTTCCCAAAGACATAAAAGAAAATTTAAGTAAAATATTATTTCATTAAGATATATCAATGAAAAGATTGTTGTTATTCATCTTAAATACGAATATTAAATTGTGATGTCGATATGATCACAGGCAAATGCAAATGTATGATCTAATTCCGCATTTTTGAAAATAAAGATTTGGATTTTAGCACATACATCTGAAAGGAAACTAATAAATTCCCCTAAAATCATTTTACAGGTACCTAAGGGATTCGTAGGTTCCCAGTTACATGTCCTCTATACTGCAATTATACAGATTATTACCAAATGATTTCGGAATTTTAAGTCAGGATTCAGATTACATCTCAGCTAATACTTTATTATACGCATTTCACAACAGCAAAAGCGTAACAGAACATTAAGGTATCCGATTACTTGCGACAACTTTTTTTTAAAAAAAATGTAGATACGTGGAGATTTTTCCGTGGTTTATAGATTTATTTAGTACATTTTAAGCAAAAAAGACTAAAATTAAGAAGAGAAAAATAAATTATTACTACAAAAATGGGTAAAAATTGACAAAAATTTACTTAAGTGGGGCCCGCTCTGTACAAATAGTAAATGAACAAATTCTCAATTTTTCAATTTTGATGTATTACTTTGCTATTCCTTTTTGAGATGACTTTCAGGATAAGAGATATTTTAATTTTTACAAAAACTAGAGCACTTTATCTTAGTTATTATATGAAATTGCTTTAAAAAAAGCAGCGATTATACACTCATTGACAAAAAAATTAGCACACCAAGGAGTCGTCAAAATGAAACGAAATTTTACATACGTAATGATTACTTTGATATAAGTAAATGATCGAAGAAAAAGGATAATTTATTTCAGAGAAAAAGGCAAAAGGACGGAGGATTTAATACCCAGTTGAACCCCCTTTAGCGCGAATGCACGATGCGATACGATCGGGCATTGAGGCATACAAGTTCTGTATGATGTCTTGAGACATTTCGTTCCATGTTTGCTGTAACCTTGCCTCTAGTTCGTTCAAACTCGTGGGATGTCCAACTCGCAGACCCAAATGATCCCAGATATGTTCGATTGGAGACAAATCTGGGGATCGGGCAGGCCAAAGAAGGGTAGTAACAGTGCGGAGACAGATTTATGACACACTTACAGTCTTATGACACACTTAACGTGTGAGGCCGAGCATTGTCTTGTTGAAAAAAAGGCTCCTGGGAGCCATTGCATGAGTGGCAACATATGGGGTTGCAGGATGTCATGGACATACCGCTGGGCTGTCATGGTGCCACGGATAAATACCAGGGGTGACCATGTATTGTAGGCAATGGCACCCCATACCATCACACGAGCTGTGAGAGCGGTGTGTCGCTGTAAAGCAAAGACAGGGCTGAGGCGTTCACCACGGGGTCTCCACGCACGAACACGATTGTCAGCACTGCTGAGATTGAATCTGGGTTCGTCTTTAAAGACGACCTGGTTCAATTCCGCTGTATAGTCCAGTTTCCTCGTGCGCGGCACCACTCCAAACGGATGCGTCGAGGGCAGCACACGTAATGGGTGTCACGATCCCAAATGTCCTTCAGCCAGGCGCCTTCGTATGATTCGAGAAGACACAGGGTGAATGAAGGTGTTATCTGTGCCTGAAGGGCGGCCGATGAAGCAGTTGGCTGTACGCGTGCATTTCTTACGATGTGGCGGTCTTCTCGACGACTGATCTGTCGAGGGCGTCCTGAGCCTAGTCTTCGTGTAAATGTCATCTCTCGGATCCACTGGTCACAACACCTCCTCACAAATCAATAAGAGTGGCCTAATTGACGAACTACTCGCCTAGCTGACCACCCAGCTTCCATCATGCCGATGATTCTCCCCCTCTCAAACTGCGACGGCTGCTCATATTGTCTTCAAAAACGGCGTAGTCATGTCTACCTTAGCTCTTCTTTTGTAAACGATTCAGCACACACAAACAAGCTTTGGTTACCTTTTTTTACACTCCACGGAGAACAACGTTAAACGCCCTATACGTAATGCGCAATAACACTGCATTTCTAATCATTTGCATATCTTCCCGACATGTATCTTCGTGCCAAGTTTCGTTACGATCCTGCAATTATTTCTTGGTGCGCTAATTTTTTTGTCCATGAGTGTATTCTCATAAAGAACTGTAAATATTCTCATAAAGAACTGTAAATTTTGTTTTAAAACAGTGATTGATATATCTGAAGGTTAAAACACTTCTACTGTTATACAGAACATACACAAAAAATTTCAAAAATTACTTTAAAAACTCATTGAGTAATTGCTGTCCCCGTTAGAGCTTTTCGAAAAGAAAAAAAAAGAACACATTTCGAGAGTAAAACACATTTTAAAGTTTAACATCTTATGTAAAGTTATGGCATCTGTGCTTTTACTAAAACACTTGTAGTTTTTATTCTAGTGAACGGAAAATAAAAAACTTGGAATTTTTATAAAGCTATTAAGATGGCCTATAAATTAAAATCATAAAAACTTGGCAAAATTCATAGCTTTAGGGTAGTCGGATGCCTTAACTGATTTGAATTAACGTCACATTGAAGGAAACACGAGAACACTATATTGGCAAAGAACCTCATAATTTTTAAGTTCAGACAATAAACGAGCATGACATTCCACATATATGTTATAGTGAAGCGGGTTAAATTTAAAATGTATCAACTTCATCACAAAAAAGTATAACAACTGGAACTCGTTCACCGGTTACAAATTCGTTGTTCTATCAACCGGGTGATAAGAGAAATTTGTAGTAGGATTTCGCATGCTTGAATACCCAACCAAAACTTGCAAACTTCGCAATCACGTTTTTCAAATTGACGGGGGCACGAGCACATCAAAAAGTAGAAAATAAAAGATTTAAAAAAAATTATTAAGATAGTGAAAAGAAGCATATAAAAATACATTCTGACATATTCACACTGATATAATGTAATTATAAATGCATTAGTACTGCTCAATGTATGTGATTATTGATTTTTTTTTTATGAATACTAAATTAACAGGTTTAATAATTAATAGGGACTTCCATGGGCTTGTCATATACAAGGTTATATACAAAATTTAAAACTTATCTTGATAATTTGTACCATTTATAATTAAAGTTGTATTACAGTTTTAAGTCATGTGCATTATTATTGCATTCAATACATTGTTATTATACGGAGAGGGGCGCGATGAGGATTAGGGTTGAAAATTGGGTCGCAAACATTGAAAGTTTGAGAAGCACTGATGCAGGCAATATTAAAAAAAATGTGCATGTCTCAAAGTTTTTATTAGTGACCGGATACTACTCATAAAAAATATGAAAAACATCTAAAAAATTCTCTTGCTTTTAATTATTAATTGAAACCACACACTTTCTTTTCTTTTTAAGTTTTCATTATTTATCATAACGGGAAATTTGTTTTCAGTGAGACAAAAAAAACTTTCATAGAACAACATAAAATAAATATGGTTGCACCATTTCTTTGAATTACACACATGAATCAATCTTCGCTCACAACTAGAAACATAATTTTTAAAAGAGTTGAACAAAGGATGAAACCTTATTTACATAATAACACACATATCTAAACAATAAAAAACAACAACAACAGCAAAAAATAAATCACGGGTGATTGTACACATACATAAGCTAAAAATTTCTTCCTTTATTTTTCTTCAGTAAAAGTATATTGGCTACAGGAAATCATAAGAACTAGGGGGAGATAAAACTATTTTTTTCTTCTTTCAATAAAATCACTCATTTCTTTCACAATTCAAGCATCTAACGATTGTTTACTCTTCACTGACGAGTAAAAAAAAAAATTCACGCACTACCGGTTTGAAGGAACAAATGAAACCTAAACAGGGCAATCGACGTTCAACGGGATTATGGCGCTTCTTGTAATTTTTAGACGTTGAATATTTGTCACAATACATCCATCACGAATCATGATTTCTTTTTCATGAATTTATTTTCTGTTTTAACATACAAACAATATTCACACAGCTACATGTTCACGACATCAACGTAAACAAACATGGCGCAGATTACAGATTTCGACTACTTAGTCTCCACCTAGAGGGAGAAAACTAGAAACACTATAGTAACTCAATCTACTAGATGGAAGAAACTTGATTCCATCTTGTGTAATAAAGTTTCATCATATGTATATGTAACATATGTCTAGGTAATAACAAACAAAATTAAAAAAAATTATGAGGAAATAGTTGTTTTTATGAATAATTATAATAAAAGCAATTTAATTCGGAGAAAATTAAAAATTCTTATTTTCATTAAATATTATTTTAAAAGCAACCAAATGATATAACAAATGGGCTGAAAAGTTCGTAGGCTAGCATAGAAAAAAAAATTTTTTTTGATAGAATTTGATTTTATTATTCAATATAGTTTCCTTCGAGGGCGATACAAATGCATTAGTACGTATTATAGCGGCCGTACAATTTTTCGATACCATTTTTATAATACGATTTGTCTTTAGCCTCAAAGTAGGCTTCAGTTTCAGCGATTACCTTTTCATCGGCGCGAAATTTCTGTCCAGCGAGCATCCTCTTGAGGTCTGAGAACAGAAAAAGTCACTGGGGGCCAGATCTGGAGAGTACGGTGGATACGGAAGCAATTCGAAGCCCAATTCATGCAATTTTGCCATCGATTTCATTGATTTGTGAAATGGTGCATTGTCTTGATGAAACAGCACTTTCTATTTCTTCAAATGAGGCCGCTTTTCCGCGATTTCGTCTTTTAAACGCTCCATGTCGCTGTTTATGGTTTTTTCCTTTTTAAGATAGTCAATGAATATTATACCCTGAGTATCCCAGAATACTGATGCCATAACCTTGCCAGCCGACTTTTGCGTCTTTCCACGCTTTGGAGTCGGTTCATCACGTGCAGTCCACTCGGCTGACTGTCGATTGGACTCCGGTGTGAAATGATGGGGCCATGTTTCATCCATCGTCACATATCGACGTATATAAAAATTTGGATTTATTACGATTGAACAGCTCCAAACACTGCTTACAATAATCGATTCGTTGTTGTTTTTGGTCGATTGTGAGCTCGTGTGGCACCCACTTTGAACAGAGCTTTCGCATATCCAAATATTCATTCACGATATGACCAACACGTTCCTTTGATATCTTTAGGGTTTCAGCTATCTCGATCTACTTCACTTTACGGTTATCAAAAATTATTTTGTGGACTTTTTTGATGTTTTCGTCGGTAACAGCCTCTTTGGGGCGTCCACTGCGTGCATCGTCCTCGGTGCTCATTTCGCCTCGTTTAAATTTAGCGAACCACTTCTCTACGGTTGATTTTCCTGGTGCAAAGTTCGAATAATGTTTATCAAGCCAAGCCTTGGTTTCAACAGTATTTTTTTTCGCCAAAAAACAATGCTTTATTAACACACAAAATTCCTTTTCATCCATTTTTTCAAAGTAACAAAAGTTCTTTCACTAAAAATGCTATAACTCAGATACTAGTAGTGCAACAGCTATCAAATTTATACACGCGTCTTTTGAAGGTTAGGGTTAACTAAAAATCATATGGATTTGATACTATTAGTGTCCTCTATGTGTCAGCCTACGAACTTTTTTCAGCCTACCTGTTATAATCTGAAGACAAAAATTTGAAGAGACGCTCTTTACACACGTAAATTAAAAAGGTGAATTTGAATTGCAAAGGATTTAATTTTCAAAATTTATTCAAGTTTACTTGTGTTACGGTTGAGTATAATATATTCAAGTTCGAAATCAAAAGTGTGTGGACTGCATCTACCCGATGCTGGGTGCTGTTGGTTTCTTAAAAGAGAGTTCCAGAGAGGTCCGTTAAAAATGCTTCATTTACACTGCAAGGCAGTAGAGCAATGATCTCACTCTCTGCCTGCTAAGTTCGGAGTGCCCGAAAAAGGGCATTACATCATAGGAGTGGGGGCGTGACTTCACTCCACCCCAGAGCCATTCAAAGCAGGGCTATTTTCACAACAATTTGAGTTGTATTTGTAAAAGCCGAGAAAGTGTAAATTCTACATTGCTCAGATTCTGATAATGCTTACATGTAGTGAATATTTATTACAAAATTTTAGTTCAAGTAATGATTACATGAATTATAATATTACTTTGCTGCCCAGCAAGTAGGGTGGCTATGACACGTGGCTTGTAATCGTGTGGGCTCGGTTCAAATCCCGAATAAGGTATCTTCGGGAAAAGCAGTCGGACTTTCGCCTGAAATGCATTCCCGTCTCAAATGTAAAGCAGCGCACCACTTCTGTTCTACGCTGGGATCATCGTTTGTCATAAAAAATTCTATATTCTTCTGAGATTATATTGTACGTTTCTGTTCGTATATCTTTTGCGTATGTCTCTCAGGATGAAACGCACAACACAGCAATTATAACATTTCAATTAATTAACATATTTTAAAATTTGATAAAAGTTGATTTTTTAAAAACTAATTTGATTGTAATAAAAGAATAAATACACGAATTTTTTTCTATCAATTACATGTTAAACGTTTCTTACATCGATAAAATGTCTCGCCAACGTGTGATACGTTGCCAAGTGTGGTAAGGTAATTTATAAACCGCTGACTTAGTTATTTTTATCTTTACTATTATAATAAAAAATTGCTATTACAGTGTATTTTGTTATCTATCCAAATAAAGCATATTTTTGCTTTGATATTCATAAATGAAACGCAATAATTATTAATAATCATTAAAACCAAGAGAGAGAAAAAACACTAAAACACACGCTAAACATCTTTTCCTAAATTGAAAGTTAATATAGTACTACTCTCGTTCTTCAAAATATATGAAATACAAATTCCATCAGTTTTTCTGGAGGTATTTTTAAATATGATGAAAAACATCTTTGTGTCCTTAATTTTGGACACGAGTATATTATAGAGCCTTCAGGGCTCAACCTATGTCTGAATAGATACACAAGTTGAAAAGAGGCATTTTGTTTCATTCAAGACAAATTTTTTCAATGGTGAATTTTTTTTTTTTTTTTGAATTTTGTGCAATTGATTGATTGAATATTAACGTCGCACTGTTCAGCTACACGAGGGCTTTTGGCGACGGACCACGTAATTTTGAACCATGGTCAAGTGACGTGGACGCACCTGAGCTGGCACCCCCTCTCCTAACTACCACACCACACCAACGGGAGGACGTTTCAGCTCTCGACAGATTTAACGTGCATCGCTGCCCTACACGGCGGGTCTTTAGTGGTACTGGGCTCGAACCTGTGACAAAGCAAGCCACAGTCCGATACCTATACCACTCGGCTACCGCGGCCCTCTGAATTTTGTGCAAAGATACTTTCTAAAGCTGTGTGAAAAGCTCATTCATACTTTTATAGTTGTTCAATTAGGATTTGACAATTTCAGCGTATGAAAAAGTGTATATATCGCATTATAACAAATAGTTAGTATCATATGGTAATTCCAGTTATGATATAATGGGTATTAATTACGATCCAAAGAGCACACATGCGGCCTTAAAAATCCATACTAGAATTAACACAGGATATATTTGCTACTAAATAAACACAAGGAACCAGAATAAACACTCTGAGATTTAGTTGGGGAGCGAGGATCTCATGGAAAACGGTGGCCGTGGTAGCCTAGTGGTCAAGAAGGTATCGGATCGTGGCTGGCATGTCACGAGTTCCAGCCCAGTACCACTAAAGACCCGCCGTGTAGGGGAGCGATGCCCGTTAAATCTGTCGAGAGCACAAACGTCCTCCCGTTGGTGTGGTGTAGTAGTTAGGAGAGGGGGTGCCAGCTCAGGCGTCGTCTTCGTCACTTGACCATGGTTCAAAATTACGAGGCCCGTCGCCAAAAGCCCTTATGTAGCTAGCTGGATAGTGTGACGTTAATTTTCACTCACGGAAAATGAAAGTGGAGTTTATCAGCTGAATTTAATTATTCAATTAAATTTAGCAGATAAATTCCACTTTTGAACTATCTCCACAAGCTTTCCGAACGGGCTGATTCGACATCAATGCAAAACTATGAAAGAAAAATAATTCATAATAGGAAAAAAAAATGTCTTACATTTTTAATTATGTTTTTACTCGAAGTAAACTATCTTTACACGAGTTTTTTTTTTATTCAACACAGTCGATAAAAATATTTTTTTTAAAAAAAGAAAATTAAAAATCGCTTTTTTCTTTTATTTTCAAAAGTATTTCACACAAATTCGCGATCTTTTTCGTATGTCACTTTTAGATTTATGTTTCATTTCTTTTACCTGCCAAGTATACTTCGAAACATAGTAATAATGCGTATAAAAGTGTTCTTGTATAAAACCTTTATATTAAGTTTGGTTTTAAGAGGTGACAATTACCTTTTTAGTTGATACAAATAAAAAGATTTTAAAATGAGGTACACATAAAAAAATAATTTAATTTTTGTGAGAGTCAGTGAATGATAAATTAATCAATAGTCATAAACCGATACCTGTGTGGATGCAACATTTTACGTTAAATTTTATCACAAGTCGGGCGCGACCTCAAAGGTTTAACTTATAGCTTGTTGTCTTAGTTGCAAAATAATCAACTGTTTTCACAGTTATATTTTATCTACGAAAAGACAAAAAGCTAGCAACCATACGGCAAATCTAACACAGAACTGACTGCAATCTGATATTTCGGGCAGTACACTCAATTCCTTTTTTCAGCTATGTGGACCCCGTATTGGATTTTAAAAAAATTCCACTACTTTTGATGCCAATTCATTAATTGAAAGTTAGTATCAAGCAGTGATCAGTGATATCATTCTGCGAAAAGTTCAAGGACGCGTCAGTTACAATTGTAGTTTTGGGTGGAGATGTGGGTTTTTTTCCCTTGAAAACCATTAACGCGCGACACCCTGAAAAGTTTAGGTTCAAAAGTATTGAAAGCAAACTAAAGGTGGAGTGAATTTAGAAGATTTATAAAAAAAAGTACACAGAAGAAAAATATTATTATAGATATATTAAAGATATATATATAAAGCGAGAGATTATATTCTTAACTAGGTGAAAGATCATGGCACAGATCCAAAATGATAACGACACGGTAACCGATAAAACGGTTTATCTCATTTTTCTTTTTGTTAAAATACTTTTTTTTTATTTAAAGATGAAAAAAAAAAAATACTCATTACCTTCTCGCACAAGCAGAATCAAAACTAAACAAAAGATCTTTCGTTACACAGGAAATGACCAATGTTCTTAATAGGCGCCCTCTGGCGGCTGGAAAAATAATCCGCTCCCACATTCATATATGTATATTATGGTGGATCGGAATTTTTTTAAAGAGAATTTCAAAACCAACCTTTGGAGAAAAGATGTTATCTGGTACTAAATGAAAGGGGAAAATAAAATAAAAAATTTATTTTTGCGTTAAGTACTGCTCCATAAGGAATGAAGTCGAGATATTTGAGGGGTTTTTCTATAGTAAAAAAATCAAAGTTGTGTTTTTAATAAAGAAAAACAGGTATTTTAGTACATAACATATATTGCGATGAGAGAACACCTACTAAATAGTTACAAGAAAAAAAAACATCAAGTATATTTAACAGTTTCTTTAACATTACATTTAAAAAAAAAAAACTTTGTCGAAATTGTAGAGCACAATAAAGCGAAAGAAGGAACAAGTATTTTATCTAAAAAAAATTTTTTACTATACCATGTTTTTATAACGGACTAAAAAGTATAATTTTTCGTTTTTTTCATCTTTCTTCTTTTTTCACTTGCCCATGCATTGTTATCCACTTCTGAGCTATGGTCCAAATTTTAAATCTCTAGCTCAGTGATTCCCAAAGTGGTCTACATAGACCCCAGGGGCCTACGACAACCTTAAAGGGGTCCACGTCGGCAAAAAATTAATTTGAAAATCCATGAGGTATAAGCGGGGGTCTATGATAATGGTTCTCGTTAAACTAGTTCGTGACTTTAATTTTAAAGGAAAATTCAATCAAGTGGAAACCAAATTTTACCTATTGAACAGATTTATATACTAGATGTAATGAAGTTATATATATATATATATATATATATATATATATATATATATATATATATATATATATATATATATATATATATATATATATATATATGTTACAGGCAAAGTATAAAATGCCGGCATTTTATAGGATGCCTAGCCATTCTATAGAATGACTAAAGCTGTTTAGGCAAAGTATGAAATAAGGTCATGATAAGGTCACTATATCAATGACGTACATTTCTAAAAAATACAAATGCTCTATTCTTACAAAATAATGAGAGTGCCATTAAAAAATTATTCAAAATACGCAAAGGAAAAAAAAGTTGTACCAAACAAAGTTTAAGTCTTTCTTTTATTAAGGCAAACAAAATTTTCAAATAAAAATATAAAATTAATCTACTTATTGCAACATGGAAGGCTTGAGTGACATTTTGAATTACATTTCATTACATTTTTCACGCAAAGACCATTCTTATTTTGCTAGTTTGTTTTGCACATACTTCTTGAGTGGTTCGATATCATTTGATCCACGGACCGGTGGTTCGGAACCATTCTGTATAGTACTGACGCCTTCCTAAACAGGTTACATGATTTTACTTTTATTTTCACCAAACATCACATCATAGATATTCAGCAACCAATAAGCCCTGGATTCCTTTTTAGTAGTCCTTTTGGAGTTTTGTATATCATTTATTAACTTCTTGTACGTAATTTCAATTAAAAAAAACTTTTTTTTTTTTTTGCAGCCTTAACTTGAGTTTTGGAAAGCTCTTCGTCGAATAGATGTTTCATGTTTTCAATCTACCAATTATGATTCAGCGTGCCGCATAGCAGGATATTTTTGAAACAATTCTATTCCCGCGATATTGTATGCAGAGTTAGAGAATAGAGTTCAATTACATAGATTTACAGCTTTATCTCAACATTCATTTGGCATCAATTAAAAATATTTCCTAAGATAAAAATAAACAGCATAAAATATAACTATTTCTTCAACAAAAAAAATTACAAAAAACCTCGAAATTGTACATATATTATGTTTTTTAAACATATTTATTAAAATAAGAAATAGACAAAGTAAAGTAAAAGTATTTCCCCTGATTACAGTTAAATAAAAGTTTTAACGTGAACCTAGCGCAGCTTCGCTCTACTTTCATATCGCAAAAATGTGGTGTAATTTGTGACTTTTACTTTTACATGATTCTGAGCATTCAGTTGTTAAACAATTTCCTTGTGGACTCGAAATATTTTTCGTATGAGGAAAATATATTACTTAGATATGTAGAACTAAAAGCGGAAAAGCAGAATACATATGCAACTTTCTCTCTTCAAACAATTAAATATCTCCAGCTATGGCATTCAATAATTTACAAAAAAGCTGTAAATTTACCTTTAGAGTTATCTTTCAAATGTTTTCATAATTCCTTAATTGTCCAAATTCTGGAGATGTTTGTCACAAATAAGATCTATTACAAATTTATGAAGTTCATTCAAAATTGTTGAGTAGTGCCACAGATAATTGTACCGAGTGCCATAGGATGCCTACCCCTGCTATACAGACCAGTGCTCTGCAACCTTTTTATCGATGCGGACCGGTCAACGTTTGATAATTTTACCACGGCCGGCTGTAGGTAGGACACGTTGATTGTTTATATTTTAGATTGTTTTGATTTAACAATTTTAATTTAGTTACATTTAAATTTGACTTCAGAATAAAATATAGTTACACCAAAAATGAAAGAAGTGATTTAACGTGGAATATAAAGTGATTTCCGTGGAAAGTTGCGCAAATCCGAGAGAAACGCACCACTTTAAATAAAATGGCAACAGCTTAAGGTTCTTTAGATGCCCCGGCACCATTTGATCCATGGACGGCCCGGCACCATTTAATCCATGGACCAGTACCGGTCCGCAGACTGAAGGGTTGCGGATCACTGCTGTAGACCATGACTTCTTCTCCAACACTACAACTTGCTTCTCCATTTTCATGCAGCACAGGAAAAACAAATTTTTTTGTTGAACAAGTTTAAGTAAAATTGAGTATTTTGACACTCCCGAACAAATCACAATGTGTTGTGCAACTGACAAATTCTGAGCCTGAGGTACGCGTTAGAAGTCTCGTGCTTTGTCATACAATATTCGAAACGAATCAGAGATGTATTTCATACTTTGCCTGTTTCTCATTAGGCATTCTATAGAATGCCTAGGCAATGTGTGAAATAAGAATCATTTCATACATTGCAGGCTAGTTTTAGGCATTCTATACAATGCTGGATTTTATACTTTGCCGGTAACATATAATTTGCACTTACAAGGTGACAGCATAAATTTTATTAAAACAAAAACCATTTCAGCGTTTCTTTCAGAGTTAAGTTAAAGAAGTACAATATGGTAGTCTCGAATTTTCACAATTTTTCACAGACAATCTGTTAGGGCATTTCAACCTACATTTAACCCATTTAAATCCCTTTTATTAATATTTTGAAACCAGGTTTGAGAATGCTTTGACTATTGTATTACCACAGTAGGCAATGAATTCGTATGGTCTCATTAAAAAATAATGAAATATTACAATTAGAACTGATCATAATAAGTATTACCGAAGATCTTCAAGTTTAGAAACGGATGTCAGCAATTTTAGCTTTAAAAAGGCAAACCTTCTATTTGTCTTGAATTATGGAATGTCGTGAGAAAGCTTTTAACTGCCTTTCCTAGTGAGAAGAAGTCTCTCAGCGCGGTTGTCAATCTCTAAAACAAAAAATAAAGAAAGAAAAAACTGGACAATATATACTAACAGAGATATAAGGTTAAACCTGATAAGATTGGTATCAAATGTTGAAAATTCGTTATTGTGTACAGCCAGATTCATCCCTCCTATATTAAAATAATTTTCTTGTTGTTTAGTTATTTCATGTTTTAACTAACTTGTAATTTAATTAATTAACATGTGCTTTTTAAATTTTAAACACTATACACACAAAAATTTAATTCTTTTAAAATAGTTGTAGTATCAGATGTCAAAAAGAAATTTAAGTTGATAAATTTGCAAAAATTCAATATTAATTAAGCAGGGGTTGAATGCGATGGAAAGTAATCTGTCTGGTTCGTTTGAAGAAGCTCTTTATTTACTGTTTACTACTCAGTTACAAAAATACATCCGGCGGCTCTCCCGCGTCCCCTTACGGTGAAAAATAAGGCGTTACAACAGGGGTCTATCCCAAACCAAAAAACATGGCAAGGGGTCTATGATACGAAAAAGTTTAGGAATATCTGCTCTAGTTCATTGGGGAGTTAGTTTAAAATCAATTACAAAATTCCAATCGGACAGACATACAAGAAAGCGAGTTAATAAAACCATGGTAAAAAGGCTTGGATCGGAATCATTGACGGTGCAGAGAGCGAGAGCTGAGGGTTTTGTAAAATGTTGCTATGTGTGCATTGTGTGTGTGTACTACTCAGAACTCATTTATCAATAATCCTCATTTTTGGCTATTTTATAGAAAAATAATTTTATTTTGAATCTAAAATCACTTAACCAAAATTAGCTCTTTTCCCACTTTTTTCAAAAATTCAACCCAATTGTGGCATAATGAAATTTTGAAATTATTATTTTTAATTATTTTTTCCCAATCTCTGCATGCCATAGAACATTTTTTCCCTACAGGTAAATTCTGATTAATAATTTATTTTCCCCCCAAATTTTTTTAGCGTATACACAGCTGGTGTTGAAAAAGTTTTGAACCATTTTTCTATTCATAAAAACACTTATTTTTTACTCAAATTCTCCCAAAATAGAAATAGGTGTATTTATTACAACTAAATAAAATGTATAATCGAATAATCCCAATACCCTACCCCCCAAAATCTTCAGAATATTAGCTTCAAAATATTGATAAACATGATTACATATATGTGAATCAATGAAAAAAACACGCATCTTTTTGAATGGACGTATCTTTTTGAAAGATTGATTGATATATATCATTGCAATGAACCAAAAAAAAAGTTGCTATTTTAAAATTTCGTTTTAGCATCTTTCAATACAGTCAGTGGCGCACACAAGGGGGAGGGGGTCCTGATCCTCCCCAAAAGCCCTTGATTTTTTCCCTATTGATTATAATTCTAAGTATATAGTACGTAAGATTTAATTAATTACTTGTTATTAATGATTAATTTTATTAATTAATGCTAATTATTTATTCAAAAATTAATTTTTTACTGTGTTTTCCCGAAAATCGACAAAATCAAAAGAAGCATGATACAAGAATGGTGAACTTTCGACCCCCCTTGAAAAATTCCTGTGTTTCACTACTGAATACAGTACATGTATATTCCTTTCTTTAAGACTTGTTATCAATCTTTTTAAGTGAAGTGATACCTGTACTATGTATGCAAGGCGCGTAATTCTTGTTCATATTAATATATATATACCACTATACGAAATTACGTGAAGCATAAAATTCATTCACAATTAAACAAGCATAGTTGCCGCAGCTTTTATGAATACAGATGAAAATAACACAATGTAAGTAGTTACAAGGAATGATTGACGATATAAAATATACGAGAACCATGCTAAAATAATCAAGATTAATTTAATATGCTTTAAATTAACAATGCTCTATAGCTATGCAATGAATAAGCAGGGTCAGTTCGAGAATAAATGGAATAAGTTTCAGTGCGAATGCCTTTTAATTGTAATTTAAAGAGAAAAAATCAAAATAAATAGGATAATGTTGAAACATTTAGTAGTTCGGTACAACTGCAGGAATTGTTGCAAACAATTCTCATTACATTGCCATACTGAAGTGTATATAATTCTCATTTCAAATAATATCCATCAAATGCGTTACATAATTAACAAGTAATACAAAAACAATTTTTTAAGTCTAATTGATAAAATACTGTGTATGGTTATGAATATATACAATTTATATACATAATTATTGAAAATAAATCCTAATATCAAGAGTTTGATTGTATTGAAAAACACTATTATAACCCTCACCTTTTCATTAAAAAAAAGACGGGGCAATTTTTTAAAATTATACAGAATTATTTTTTATACTCCCATAATCATATCGCCTCAGGTGCATTTCCCCCAAACCCCTTCGTGGATCTTTACTAAACAAAATAAACATGATTGCTAAATTTCACGTTTAAGTATAATAGAACAAAAATGGAAATTTTTTAATCAATACGCCCGTAACTCCCACTAGAGTTGATTTCCTAAGACCCATTCTTAGAGGATTTCATGTCTACAAAAGAAACACGCATAGCAAATTTCATTACTGTAGGTCTCGTAGTTTGGTAATGGGATTTTATTATCTATACGCAGTGGCGTAACGGAGAACACTTGGGACCCCTGCAAAGTCAAGTTATGGGCCCCCACGTTGAATTTTACAAAGGGCACTTGTGTCAGTCAGGCTTTGGGCCCCTTAGAACCCTGGGCCCCCTGCAAAGTCAGGTTTTGGGCCCCCACGTTGAATTTTACAAATGGGCCCCTTAGAACCCTGGGGCTTCGGGATGCGGGGGTGTACGTTACGCCATTGCCTATACGCTCCAGAGTAATTTCCCCTTTTTGGAAACGATATCCGTAAAACCCGTTCTTGTAAGATGATCGCTATTCAACAAAAGAAAAATGCTTACCAAATTTAAAGTACATGTGTTAAACAGTTTAAAAACAAGAATTTCTATAGATTCCCATTAACCCCTTGCAACACTTCTAGGAAGACGATTTTCGCACAAAATCCGTTCTTAGCAGATTTCTACTCTATGAAAGGAACATACCCACTAAATTTGAAGTCTGCAGGTCTAATAATTCGGGGGTATCGTGATATGCGAGTGAATCTGAATAATGGCACCAACATGTAAAAAGAAAGAAATTTTTATAAGTAGGTTAACACATGCACTACTTTAATTTGAAAAGTATCCACTTCTTACAAAGTGACCAGACCAGAACCAACTTGTTGGCTAAAAACATGCAAAATATAATTCTAAAAAGTAGAAAAAAAGATTTTTAAATTAATGAATCTTGCAATTTTATGAACTTTTTTTAGAGATTGCTAAAATTGATTTGAATTAGAAAGAATTGAAAAAGGCTAGAATCATGGAGCCTCGTGAAATTGTACCGATTTTGCATTGTCCACTTAACTTCTGTAGCCTCAGAATATGTAAATCATGAGATAAATCACCAATCACTTTATTTTTGAACTGTGATAAATTTCTATGGTTTATATGAAAGTTTCACAAGAAACAGTAAAAATACTATCAGCACTTTTCCGTTAGCCGGGCGCAAATGTCGCCAATTGTGAACAAACGCGAGCCAAGTGAAGCGAATGACATAACAGTCAACGGAATAAAAGTCGAAAACGTTCAACTTTAAACAAATATTAATTAATAGTAAGCAAGACAAGTTCAACAATAAGTAAATATTGATGAACTATAAACAAATATTAATGAATTGTAAGCAAAATAGTTCAACAGTACTCCGTCACAAAAAGATTTTTCATTTCATAATTCTGATCGTATGTTGCATTCTTTGCCAATATACCTTTCTCTTGGGAGGGGGGGAATGAATTTTCTTCAGTTATGGCTAAATACCAAATTTTCATCATTTTTTAAAACAAAAATTAAGATGGAAGAAAGGAAAACGCGCTTTGTTTTGAATGAATTCAGAGAATAGAGTACATGACCCTCTAAAAGAACATTCATTCCCCTTATGGTTGTAAGAAATTTGGCGGAATTCTACATTATTTGGCGATTTTTCCTTGCGTCCGGCTAACCGAAAAGTACCATATTATCAAAGGACCACGTGTAATTTTAAACCGACATTAAATGGTGAGCACATACTTGAATGCGCATCCCATACTCAATTTATCCAAGTCACGCCAACGAGATGATTTTGAAGAGGAAAAACCTAATTACCTAAAAAACCAATAAAATTTTTCACCACACCAGGAAGTGATCTAAGACGTGGAAGCCTAAATAAATTTGTTTCGAAACAATTTCTTCGAATAAAACTTGAAAACTTATGTGCATTAAATTATCAATAAATATCAAGAATGATTAGGATAAATGATTAGTTGAAGAAAATCCTGAGTGTAGCAAAGATTATTGCATCATGTTAATTTGGTTAAAAATTGTAAACAATCAATACCTTATTCTTAATGTGGCCCTCATTAAGAGTCATTAAATTTAATCTTTATTTTTACATCGGATCTTTTGCTATGAATCAACGGACATAATGCAACATGTATTAATACTTATATGCTTTGTTTGTCTTTTGTGACATACTTTATAAAAAATACGCTTCTTGAACATCATGTATATGAAAGACAATTCATCACAAATTTTTTCAATGTATTTATTCTTTGTCGAGCATTTTTTTTTTTATCAATTTAAACGCTGAAAATAGAAACGCTTTCATGCAGAACCGTCGAAATAAAATCGAATCATTCTTAGATATCCCCCCCTCCCCTCTAAGTTTTTCAAAACATTTTTCTAGCTACTTCTTGCTGTGTTCCAAAGCGGTCCATCAACTTAGAAACAGAGGTGTTTTGCCTTTTATATCTCGACAAAAGCTAAAGAGCCTTTTTGTTTGCCGATATATAATTACGTTTCTTATAATTAGAGAAATCAGAAATTTCTACAAATTAGAGGAATTTTCTTCTATTTTACAATTTGCAAGGAAAAAAAATGTGCTCTTTTACAAAATAAATAATGCTCTTTTCAATACACCTTGTCTTTTTTTAATCTGCATATACAGCATAAAACTTACGCATGATTAAAAAAAAATCAATTTTGGATTCAAAAATGTTTATTCGGACAAAGGTAACGATTAGTTACCTAAAAAAAAGTAATGTTACAGTTTATTTCCTACGAAAATTTTTAATCATAATTGATGATAAACCACATAACGTACACGAGACCGTATACACCCGGGGTAGGCATTAAGTCGATTTCGATCGACTAGTGGACTATCAAGACATTTTTGGGTGACCGCCTTCACTAAGACCCTAATAATCATTCTATCATACGAAGGTTTAGAAATACCGTATTCAATCGAAACAAAGACGCCATAGATTGTAAGCCACACCCCAAATTCTCAACAAGATTTTGTGAAAATTGAAAAATAGTCTAAAATGATATTTATCGATATCCAATTTTACGAAATTAAAATAAACTTAAAAGGAGAACTAATAAGAATTAAATAATTATTTTATCAGTATTAAAACTTTTAAATACATCCATGAAACTATAATTGCTCTAAATATCCCATCAAACATATTTTTTCCCTTCGATTCTAAGCCGCGTCCGATTTTCAGTATCATTAACATTGGGAAAAAGAGCAGCTTAGATTCGAGAAAATGACAGAAAAAAATTCCGTTGAGTAGAAAATATACTTTGCTAATTGGAGGCTATTTAACAAAGAAAGTAGTAAAATGTTCTTGGTTCCAAAAAGAGTTCGCAAAATAGAGAAATTCGTAAAATAGAGGTTCGCAAAATGGAGGACCGACTGTATTGTATACTTTCTTTTAACTCAACACCTACGCCATTGGGTGGACTGCAACACCATGAAAAAATTAGACACAGCCTGTACCCCAGAAAAGTCTGCCCACCCCTGGTATACATCATACACCTTTTGGTAAGTAATCCCTCTATCCTTATTTAAACTAATATTGGTAGTGGAATAGTTGTGAAATTATTTGAATCCAACTAAACCAGTGATTCTAAAACTGTGGCCCCCCACATGAGCTTTTCTAGGGGGTCCGCGAAGGTCTCTAATTTAATAGTAAGATTTCTCTCATTTACAGACTCTGAAATGTCTCGTGAAAAAACTGAAAGATATGCCGTCCTAGACAAGATCATTAAATTGCCCTGAATGAAAAAACTCTACTAGAAGTTGTATTTCGATCAAAAATATTAATTCAGGGTTTTTTTTATTGCTTTCAACTACATATATATATAAGCCATTACTATAACGTAATAATTTAAAGAAATATAATAGAAACACATGTACAGAGATAAAGAACTGAATTCAAAGGCCAATATGATAACATCCATCTCTATCTCCTAATCGAAATACAGTCCCTTTCTCTTCTCATTAAAAATTTTTAAAATGTACTTAACAGTGCTAATTATTTATTTGAAATTAGTATTTTGTAACATTTTTAATTAGATGCTTATTGTTTTCTTAAAGAAAAAAGTGTTAAAAAAGTCTTAGGTTTTTTTAGAATTATTGAGTAACCCTTTAAGTCGCTCAGCCATGCGTTGGGGAGTCAGGAAGGTGTGTTCAAAATTTTGGTAAGAATCCTAATTTTAGACAACCGTATTACGTACGTCTTCTGAAAGTGACAATGGCAAAGATTGCAAGCTGCTTCCAATCACGATCTAAGGGAATTTAGAGAGAATGACAAAGGAAACACATTTGTACATCTTGCAGAGATGGGGTTGATTGATGCGTACACTGTGCGGTCCAACATCTGGTTGCAGCAAATAAGATATGCATTGTTGGACCTTCATAACGCTATAAGTAGGAACCTGGGGGTGACTTCTATCTTACGTGACAACGTTTCAAACCCTGATGCTGACTGTGTCCTCGCACTGAAGGGTGTTCCACTTATGCAGCCAGATTGGATCTGTCAGCGCCACACTCATACACGGTGACTATCATCGGACAAATAGAATCGTGGTTTCACACGTCGCTCTAGCCAAGTTCCATTGCAAGCATAATCATCTGTGTTGTGGGGTCAATTACAGTCTTCTTAACGGACCCCACGAATGTAAATCATTAGTAATTTCTCAACAAATAATGGTTTTGGATGGCAAGATGTCCTGCACATTCTGCAAAATTGCGGAAGACGGGGTTTGCCCGTCCACCACCGCTTGTCAGGGTTGGCTTGAGTTATGTATGCTAATGTTAGCCTGGCCACAACCGACACTTGAAACTTAACACATACCTTTGTTCCAACCATCTCGGCCACAACCGGTGCTCCTTGGACGCATTAAGTAGATGTCAATTGAGATGGATATAGATCAAACTGTCCTTCTCAGTCGCATCACCATGCTTCTCTATCTGGTGGAACTACCGCGAACAGGCTATTATATGTGTTCTCTGAGACAAGAAAAAAATCCACTATGATTTCCCTCACAGAAATGACACGAATATTGTCCATTCTGCATGTTCCTTCCCTTACATACTGCTCAACGAGTGCTGGAAAGTTGCAAAAGTTCACATCATTTACATAACTCCTTGAAGTGCACCAACCTCGAAATTCGTCTATTTTTTTGGCTATTCCTTGGTATAGCATTGCCGTCATGATACAGTAATTTATAGGTATAGTCATAGAATAGAAATTCTTGGTAAAGTAATGTCACGTCAAAATAGTACATTAAACTCTTTTCTCATGTTTGAATATAAACTAAAGAATTCGATACTTCGAATTGAATTCCAATCATTAATTCAAGTGAAAAGAATATTCCGCAGTGAATTTTTGTTGCTCCTGAAAACGTACGTTGAATGCTTTTTCGATCGTGACAAACAAATTTCCCCTCCCACACATCTAACATTTACAATGTGATTTTTACTAAACGATAAAAACACTTTTATTTCCCGTGGCTTTCAAATAAAATTGAAAACACAAGTATTCTGAACAATAAAATATAACAAAGCATTTGATAAAAATGAAAACTATTAAAAGCCAAGAGCTATTGAAATAAGACTCTTCATCACTCGAAATCTCCAGGTTTCAGTAAATTTTGATAGTCAGGATAGTTTGACATTTCCTATTGTATTTTATTCAATGAAAAAAAATCGTAAATTTAATGTGCGTGTATCCCATGTTTCTTTAATAATTTTATGATAGCCCTCGCATCAGATACATGTAATAAAAAAAATCACATCTAAAATCTTTTTATGACAGAAAATTAAAACTGATTTGTCTCGTATAGTATTTCTCTTGAAATCGGAAGAATTTATACAGATTTAATACTATCTGTTGTTGACGATTCGCATTAAATTCTTCAGAACTAAGAATATCTTATGCAGAAAACGTAAAATTTTATTAGTTTAATCTCTGAGATGAAAGCGAACCACGTCACTACATCAGATGAAGCTTTTTTAAAATTTTCACCGATCGATAACATAGCACACACCTATCACGTAATACTACTAAAAAGGTGCAAATGACACACGAAGTGTAGTGATCATAAATTATCAGTTAAGAGGTGCAGAACTAGCTTAAACAGATAAGCGCTTTTACAAATGTAATAAAAATAAAATCTTTATAAATAACTGATAACATATATTTTAAATGAAAAATATAAAAAAAAAATATTGTATTTTAGAATAAAATAATAGAGATGAAGAAAAACGAACAATAAAGAAAAAGTTAGAGGTTTTATAGTTTCAAAATAAAAACGAAAAATACTAAAAACTGATTTAAATATCACGGATGTAAAAATACAAATAATGTCGACATAATTCAGTGAATTCAGAGAAACGATGAAATTTCTGAAGTTATGAGGAAATTAATCATGTGGAGCTTGGATCCATATTTAAGATATAACATTTAAGATATCTTATAAGATATTCATTAATGAAGTTACATATAATAGAAAATCTGATTTGTTATACAGTATAAAACACTGAAATTTTTCATCCAAATAATTTTTAAACTGTTATCTCGTAGTAGCTTTGTATTGCAATTCTCACAATGTACCCTTAAAAATTTTGATGCCACCTACTAAATTGTAAAGTCTTCTAAAAAGCAAATTTGAGAAAAAAATAAATTAGATTTCAATATTCACAAATTCTATGCTGCAGAATTAGATTTAAAAATATAAAAGTTTTTGAGTTATAACAAGATAACTAAACTAATATACTCAATTTCCAAAATTTCTGGTATAATTGAAATAGATATGAAAATTTTTAAATCCGAAATTTATCATTCAATTTCCAGAGAATCATGTACTTCATCCATAAGATGTGTTGCCTATTTTTTCCCCCACAAATATAAACTCAATTATAAATTTGAATCATTTTTAATAATTTGTGTTTCCAAAATTTCTTATACAAAATGTTAAACATAATTATTAAGTAACTAATCTTTCCGAGATAAATATATCACGAAAAATAAGCCCTCTTATGAATAATAAATCTTTCAAATTTTTATAAAAAGCGACTCAATAAAAGTATTGGCAGCTAAGAGCATTGATTACTAAGACATGCATACACTTTGATTGTTTTTCTCCCTAAAGTATGAATCTCTTGTCAATTCCGTACATTAAGTTATTATATAAAAATTTCAAATTGCATAATAATAATTAAATGGCATCTTATGAAACGCTACATTTTTACATGATCCATTGAAACCAATCGAATTAAAAAGATATTTCTCTCTCACATAGCATATAAAACATTTGTTCCAGGAACATAAAGGGGAAGGAAGCCTTAAATCATCAATTTCCTACACTTTATAAAACAAAAAAAAAAAAAATTCGAATTCAAATATTCGAATTTCATAACACGCAAATTATACTGTCAATAAATATCAAACAGAAAAAAAAAATCGTATTTCACAATTTCTCAACCGTAATAATTAACACTCCAAATACTATCATCGAAAATTAGTCACTTTCATTAATTACTATGCACGCTTCAAAGAGAGAGAACGGTCGATGAACCTTAACATCTTCACCATTTTAACTACTACTAGTTAAACCTATCAAACCCGGTTACAGTGACTACAGTTAATTAAGAACTCATTGGAACTAAGAAGCAGCCGAGAAATTACCTGAATTACTCTTCTCTTCCAAAGCGGCCTTTCCTTTAACCCACTAGCCCTGAATCTCATCCCCCCTCAATCCACAGATTACTCCGGAAACACAGCCAATGGACCGCTTTAAAATCCTCTTTTGTTAAAAGAAAATGAAAAACTTTTTAAACTCATCGCATAAGCGTAGCACTTTAATTGATTCACATGTATTATTAATTTCAATACTCTGATTTAAAAAACACGTTTAATGACTATAAAATAGTTTTAAACATGAATATGTACATCAATTCAACTTCATAAATTTTCTTTTATTAACTGTTAACATAAATCCTAGTGTTTAGTGTGATATAAAAAGAAAAGTCAAAATAATTTAATTATAGTATAAAAATGCAACAATGAAGATTTCTTCCACATAAAAATGGGGAAAGCACAAAATTTGAAAAAAGGACATTACTTTGAATACAAGGAAATACAATAAAGAATATTTAAAAAAATAGGTAATAATTTATGTTTACTATATAATAAGATCCCCTTCCCCCCGTTTTGTAATTAGACTACCCCCCACCACACACAAATCAAAAATAATTATTGAGTGAACAGTGATAAATCAACACACAAAATCTCCAGACTTTTCTGAAAAATCAATCATACTACAATGTTTCAATTATATGTTCTAAAACATTATAAGTAAAACGTAAACATTTTAAATGAAGCCCTTCAGTATTGATCAATAAAGCTATTTTACGGTACAAATTACAAAATTTTAAAAACGATTAAATACCTTTTTTAAAATGAAAGTATAATTAAATGCCGCTAAAAAATTCCGCGGAAATAGATACGAAATCAATAATAATAAAAAAAAAATGATGGTAAAATTACGCGAACAGAGTAAAAAATGAGTATACTTGTCATCCTAATGTGTTTTAAAACATTCATAAACAAAGCACTGAATACACCCGAAAGACCTACATTAAATAAATAACAATGTGGTGGGGGGGGAGCATCCCTTTCACCCTTCAAGTAATAAACAGATAACAAGATTATATTGATCAAATAGCACTGAAAAACAATCTAATGAAACGAATAAAAAAAAAAATCATTCGAATAAATTTCTCAAATCACCGATAGTGTTCAACAGGAAAGAACAAGCTCAAACAAGATATTTTTACTTTCTAAGATCGTATCAATCAAATATATTACGTACAAAGTTACAAGAACACCAAAATGGAACAAAATAATTCTAATGTAAATAAAAAGTAAAAACATTTTTCAATCATCTAAAAATTAAGACTTAACGATTATAGTCTGACACATATTTGTTTTTAATTTATAAGACTTCATTAATTATTTACCAATTGAATAAAAAAATATTCAATCGGTTACTTAGTTTATTTTAAAAAGGACTGAACTTTAAAATTAAAGTTTCAAAATTAACATACGTATTATTCTAAAATTTATAATCGCGATATATATTCCTCTAAAATTAATGTATATATTCCTTCATAAAGTATTGTTGTTAATTGGAAAAACTTACAAATACATGAAGCACAAATCAATTTTTTCTAGAAAAAAAATGAAATGAATTATTTTTATAAAAATTATTATCAAAATAAATTTTCACTAATATTTCTTGTGTAAGCCGATACAATTACAATACAATATATATACATTACTTTTGCGATGCACATAACAAAATAAACACAACAAACAAAAATTATAAAAAGTAATCTTACCTGAAAAAATTAGTGGATTTATTCCAATATTGGTAATCTTATCAGCGACTTTCACCTTCAAGTAGAAGTGGGGAAAAAAAAAAAATTGACACAAACACACTAAAAAAAGAAATAACTCCAAACTAGATATTTTTTTTCTTCTTTTTTACTTCAAGCTCTTATTTCGAAGCGAATTTTTACAGCGAACACAAAACATCGATTTGGAATCATTGATTAAAATGATAAAATGATACCGAAACACAACACATATTCACAATAAAATGCTAAACAAGGGGGAAAAAATTTAAAAAACATTGATTTACAGCAGATGACTTTTAATCACTCCGTCTTAGACGGTAATCGCGATCGCAGCCGTTCATTCTCTGTCCTCAATAATTCGTTCTCTCTGGTAAGATTTTCGATTTCTTTTTTGAACACCCTTATCTTTTCAAGTTCTGCATCAACATTGAGAACCAGTGTCTTCTGACGATTTAGAATCCGCGCATTTCTCAATTCTTTTTCAATTTCTTCAACTTTGTCTTCCATGTTCATATATTCCCTCACCAATTCTCGATTGGATTTATGTGTTTCCGAACTGCAATTATCATCTTCGCAAACAGAGTGGTACCAGTCACAAACAGATTGGTACCAAGTGTCAAAGTTACGTTCTATCTCTTCTTCATCTTCAAAAGAACTTGAAATTTCAGATTCCACACTGCAGGTACTGTTTTCTCGACGTCTCCTACTAGAATTGCAGGTGTTTTTCTTCAAGTTAAAATCATCTCTCAACTGTTGTATGTTGTAAGAAAATCTATCTAGACCATTGTGCAAAAGTTCTCCTTGAATTCGAATGGCCCTCCGAGAATTTTTTTCTTCCAAACGCATTTTTTCTCTGTCGGAAAGTTTATCATAAGGTTTATGTGCATGCAGGTTGGTTTTTGATTTTAATTTAGCAACAAAAAAAGTTTGGGAAGAATTTTTCATATCTTCTGACAAATTCAGTTCAGAAATATAGCACGATTTATTATCAGTGTCCATACTTGCGAGCGAATCATTTCCCAGCGAGAGTTCGGATGTGTTCAGTCCAGCTGATTCCTCTCCACTATCTCTATCCAACTCCCCTAACCGTAACACATCCACTTCAAGCATTCTCTTCCGACAACCACGTCTCTATACCCAAATTTAGAAGAGACTCTATCAATAGCAAGCTTCTGCGCTCAGATTGAAAACGCAACTGAGAGCTCGAAAGACTTTTTACGGTTTATCATCCAGCCTCAGTTTATTGTGTCATATCGCTTAAGAATATAGTTCACATATTTTTCTTACCATAACAAACTCGTTAAGTAAATAGTAGATATTTAAATTTATAATAGAGATTTAATATTTAAAAATCAATATGTTTATATTAATGAATAGCATAAATATATAAAATATTTTTTACAGCGTATGAATACTGACAAAGCTAAATTCCTAATCATTCAAAATTTCCTGTCTCGAGAAATTTAACTTGTGCCGCCATCTATTGTGTATTATTGTGACTAACAACTTCAGCTTACAGTGGTAAATAGCGAATTAAAAAATGTTTATTTATTTTAAATTTAGATACAAATAGTAAGTATTTAATTGAAAAAAATAATTTATAATTTTAAAAGTTTGAAGTTTTACTAAAGTATATATTTTTGCTTTTTTACTTTTACACAGAGTACAATATAAAACAAATACTATCAGGGAATTCGGCATGACAAATAATCATTGTAAATATTAATTTTTTTACTGTAGAATCTCATTCTCAAAATCTTATATAATTTTCCATTACAACAGGGCTATTCTGCCATGAAATACGAAATTATTACTTTATTCTTTGCGCACATTGATTCATGTACAATTACTGTAAGCTGAGACGAATTTCCTACCCTAAGTGAAGTAGAGAAAAAAATCTATATGTTTGTGTGTGTGTGTGTGTGTGTTTTCCATCACGGTAGACGACTACGAAAATAAAAATGAGGCCTAACAAGGAAATGACCTTGAAAGTAGCCTATATTATGTTCTTGAAGTGTAAATAAATAAAATAAATTTTCTCATAAATCGTATGGGATCTAAAACTAATTCCATATGATGATACTTGTTTTCAGATATGATACAAAAGCCATTTCTATTATAAATGTTTATCTGAAATTTACAGCATTTTTTTTTGTCATGTTGATTAATGGGAAAATTTCAGATTCTCCCCTCCCCCTGCATACATATCCGACTGTCAATGGTATTTCAATAGCATATAGCAAAAAAAAAAAAAGCGTGTTTTGTGCATGAAAAGCTAAATTTTCATCTGCCTTCGACTGTAAATAAATGCTTTTCGAATATTCCCCCTCCCCCTTATTTTTTGTATTTATATAGTTGTATAAAATACATAGGGGCATTAGTTTGCAGATTAGTGTATAAAATGACTAACTAATGACTAAAATGATCACTATTGTGCAATTTTAATTTTTGTTTTAAAATTTTTTGAATAATTAAAAACACTAGAAAATTATAAGAAAATAATTTATAACCTGTGATCATAAAATTATCCATTCTGTAAAAATACTTGAAAATATTGAAACAAAATTTATTACACAACGCTATGAAATTATTCTTAATAATTATAATAATAGTATGCTACACGTATAGTAACATTAACTTTGGATTAAACCATTGATATTAAATTTAAACGTTTTCCCTACATTTTTTAGTCTCAAAGGGTTCACAAATTAAAATAATTTAGCCTCCGAATTTTCACCAACTTATTTCCACCAGAAACGCTTTTAAAAAGTTCTGCGAATTTGTTGTAAATATTTCTAATCCAACTTAACCTCAAAAAAATTTTTTTTCCCTTCTTTTCTTTCTAATGTGTGATTAATACTTACTTCTGTGAGCCTCGTGTGATACTTTGTGGTGCACGGGGGATTTAATAACTGTTTTCAATACAATTTTTTTAAAAAAAGCAAGTAATATATAAAAAAATTAAGTCAATTCCTACTTTGAATGGATGAATAGAAAGTATTTTATTAACGATTGAAAATTTGAATAAGATATACATATATGACGATATATATATATAGGAAGAGAGTGAACTAATAGAGCAGGAATTGAAAAAAAGGGCATGATTTGTCTGCATTGTTGTAACAATGCACACTCGTTTTCGCTAATTCGGCTGAAAAATAGGTTTTCGACGCCAAATTTTGTCTTTGTTTTATCAGTTACATTGTTAACGTCAAAAACCAGTAATTAATTTAAATAAATTTAATTAATGAATTAATATTTGAAAAAATTGTATTAACATCTAGTGTCATCCACTACAAGTTTAAAAATATGTATTTGAACTTGATTGGATGAATAGAAAGAATTTTATTAACGATTGAAAATTTGAACAAGATAAATGTGTAAATAAAGGGTGTTTTTTTAGAGGTATAGAACTTTAAATTGCAATAAAACAACGATGTATTATTCGATTGACATGAATTTTTTTTATTCGAAAGATAATCTTGTGGCATTACATTTTAAATATGATTTCTGGCATATGACTGCCACGGCTGGCTCGGATGTAGTCCAATCTGGACGTCCAATTTTCGATGACTTTTTTCCAATATTTGTGGCCGTATATCGGCAATAACATGGCGAATGTTGTCTTCCAAATGGTCAAGCGTTTGTGGCTTATCCGCATAGACCAATGACTTTACATAGCCCCACAGAAAATAGTCTAGCGGTGTTAAATCACAAGATCTTGGAGGCCAATTCACAGGTCTAAAACGTGAAATTAGGCGGTCACCAAACGTGTCTTTCAATAAATCGATTGTGGCACGAGCTGTGTGACATGTTGCGCCGTCTTGTTGGAACCACAGCTCCTGGACATCATGATTGTTCAATTCAGGAATGAAAAAGATAGTAATCATGGCTCTATACCGATCACCATTGACTGTAACGTTGTGGCCTTCATCGTTTTTGAAGAAGTACGTACCAATGATTCCACCAGCCCATAAAGCGCACCAAACAGTCAATTTTTCTGGATGTAACGGTGTTTCGACATACACTTGTGGATTAGCTTCACTCCAAATGCGGCAGTTTCGTTTGTTGACGTAGCCATTCAACCAGAAGTGCGCTTCATAGCTAAACAAAATTCGCTTATGAAAATCGGGAACAACTGCAATCTCGTTTTGGGCCCATTCGACGAATCTACGCCTTGCTTGATGATCGTTTTGATGAATTGCCAAACCAAACTGAGAATAAATCACTTGACAGCTGTTAAATCGGTCGCCATCTTGGAAAGTAATGCCAACTTAAACTTCTATACCTGGAAAAAAACACTCTATATATAAATAAATATTTAGAGAGAGTGAGCTAACACATTAGGAATTGAAAAATAGTTCAAATATTATTCATGAAATCGTTTATGTTTCTCACATTACTAATAATAAATCATTAACCCTTAATAATAATGAACTTAAATATCATAAATATTTTGTTTATTACTAATGCTTTATTTAAAAAAAAACGTTATATGTTATTAGAAGTGGATTTTTAAAATAAAATTTAAATCATAAAGTATAAAAATGTGCAAAGCGCGGTGAATTTTATAGCGTGAACAAGCTTCGAAGCAGCAAAATTATCTAAATATGATTCACTTTCTCCTAGCTTTTTATTGTTAATTATTTTTATCTCAAACTTTTTTTCCAATTTCTTCTCATTGTTCTAAAAAAAGTGAATTTATTCAGCACACTAGACGCTTATAAGTTGTGGATTCAGTTTTAGATTCCCGTTGTCATGCGGAACAATCTCAGTTTTCGTTCCCTAAGACCAAATGGGTCTCTAAGAACATATGACGTCTTATTTAATATTTTGTATAGACAGTGTTCATTGATTTTCACGCACGTGCGCGCGTGTATATATATATATATAAAGTCATAAATTAATGACCAACTGGAAAGTAGAATTTATTTTTTAAAAAAAATAGCACTTTTTATTTATTGCAATATTTAACTTTTTCCGAAAGTTTTCACTCTATAAGCAGTAAAATTTCCCACATAAATTCATTGCACTATAAAACAATACAATAAGTTTTGATTTTTTAAGGGTACTATAAATCGTTGTGACGTCGAGAGATAAAAATTTGTTATCCTTTGTGAAATATTAGCTACAATTGATTCGTAACTTTTGGAAAGCAAAATATCGAATAAAATATATTCCATCCACATAATTTCACAATTTCCATATATACAAATATGGATAGAGATGGATAAGTTTTTGAGGATCTATTTAAACAAAAGACACTTTTAAAACAATTACTATTTTATTGCTGTTGATAGAGCATATTAAATTATTTAAATACACAGTATTTATTTCTTATTCTTAAATACACACACATTTATAACATTAGAGAAAGATTAATAACCCCAAATATATTTTGAGAGTAGAGAGGATGAATAATTTCTCTCTTTTTGGTAATGTTATGTATAAAAGGATTATAAAGTTAATGAAATAAATGAATTATATTTAATTTTTTTTTGTGTTAGAAAGTGTAGAACAAGAAGAAGACAAAAAATTATTTAGAAAAGGTTGTGTAAATTGGTACATAGGTATGTCCTACAGAACTTTTCTGTAGGTCACATTAAATATTTTATGTTTGTATTGAACAAAAAAGAGAAATCACGCGGATATCACATTAGTATATGAATATTATAACAGTATTCCAGCACTCATGGTTTTCATATTATTGGTAATTTTCCTGTAAATAAAATGGATGCGAAATTAAATTCTACCGAAAATTGCATTACAGAATATTGTACTTTGCTGTTTATGAATGAATCATTTAATAAAATTAATTTTTCGGGTGCTTTCGAAAAATATTTTTCCTTTTTTTTCCCAAATAAAAACATTACTGTTAAAAGCTTTTAAATATAATAACAGAGTGAGTATATTAGGCTTTAATTGTAAAAAAGTTTCAGAAGACTATAGATGATCTATAAATGCTGTGAATACAACGTTTAAGTTAATGAGTAGGATCAACCAGCAGCTCTCACAAAGGTGAGTGTAGGAGTGGGAAGGCCCATTGACACCAGCTAAGGGGAATGGGTAGTTTCCCCTCCCCCTTGGAATGTGGAATGGCAAGTGGCAGGGATTCGGTCTTTGGGTACGACGGAGTGAAGTCATGTCCGAGTGTTGCTAACTGTATAATAACTGTTTTCTTTAAATGTTTTTTTTTTAATAAACCTTAATTTTTAAAATTTAAATGCCAGGTTTTTTTTTAATTTGTTTCCGTGCCCATTGATTAGAATCAAACTTTACTGGCGCAGCCGTTAATGATCGAGTCTTAGTGAAAAACCCCACAGGAAGAACGTTCCAGAAATTTCGAGTTTTTGGATTCCCGCGTGGAAATGAATCAGGTAAGAGTTTTTGCTTGCAACTCCTGTAATGTAAGACGAGAGAAATTTATAAAATTATACTGTTTAATATCCATTTATTAAGAGAGAATTTTGATTTTATTTTTTGTATACGTCAGTGTACGTTTTTTTGCTCTGCATATCCATGCAGTTGTAACTTGTTGAACGCCAGTTCAATTTTGAATTAATTATATACATCAGTATATATATTTTATTATTCTTGTTCCATATATCAATGGAAAGTAAGTTTTAGAACATCCGTTCTAAAAATTAAGAAGCTTCAAAATCATTAATTCTCAGTATATTATTTTATTGCATATCCATGCAGTTATTATAAAATTTTGAACGCCAGTTCAAATTTCAGTTATTATATATCAGTATATTTTTTTATTATTTCTTGTTCCATATCAATGGAAAGTAAGTTTTAGAACATCAGTTCTATGAATTAAGGAAAACTTCAAAATCATTAATTCTCTCAGTATATTATTTTATTGCATATCCACATGCAGTTATAAAATTTTTGAACGCCAGTTCAATTGGGAATTATTATATACATCAGTATATATTTTTTTATTATTATTGTTCCATATAAATGGAAAGTGTTTTAGAACATCAGTTCTATAAATTAAGGAAAGATTGTATGTTTTTTTTTTTTCTTTATTGTATTTATTTATTTTTGTAATGCACAATAATAAAGTTCACGTCAGTGAATAGCAATTGAGTTTATTGAAAAATTAATGCTAAAGAATAATACTTATCTCATGTCAATGAAATTATTTTGTGCTTATGTACGCATAGTATTTTTCGATTAATGTGAAAAAAAAATATATTATCAGTTTAAATTGGAGAAAAACTACCGAATATATATTTTTAGTGTTCTATTATTCAGCCAGGAATAGATTAAGTGGTGCATGTCGGTTATATTTTAAGTGATTATATTGTGTATATCAGAAATAGGTTAGGAGATTATTGTGTGTCAATAATATTTTAAGTGATTATTGTGTGTCAGTAATATTGTAGGTGATTATTAAATATCGGCAATATATTAAGTGATTCGTGTGTATCAGTAATATTTCAAGTGATTCTTGTGTATTAGTAATATTTTAAGTGATTATTGTGTATAGGTAATATTTTAAGTGATTATTGTGTATCAGTAATATTTTTAAGTGATTATTGAATAATCAGTAATATATTAAGTTCTATTTATAGAGTATTAAGTACATTTTTTTTTTTTTGGGATATTGTGAAACACATGACTATTATTTTGTTTTCTTCCCAGTTCATCGAGTATTGAGTTAGCGTAGCGGACGTTGTTTGTGGGGGTTTTAATGAAGGATATATGTGTGGTACTTAATTTTTTGCAATTCCTTTTAGTGTTATTTTCGTCCTATTATTGGTTATTTTGAGTATATTTTAAGAGAAAAATTTTTCAAATGGCATTCTTGGGGAAAAGCTAAAAAGCAGGATTTAGTTTTTGTTGGCTGAGGAGTTAGGTCAAAAGGTATCAGATAAAATGACGAATATAGAGCTAAGGAATATCATAATCGGTAGCAAATATTACGAAGAAGAGTTCGTTAGAGATCAGTTATCTGTTATTTTAGAGGAACGCTTTGAAAGGGAAAGTGAGGAAAAAATCGCCAGGCAGCTCGCAATCGAGGAGGAAAAAATCGCCAGGCAGCACGCAATCCAGCAGCTGCGCTGGGAATCAAGGTGAATGAACTGCGGTTAGAGATCGAAAGTATTCGGTCGAATGTCAAGCGGACGAGTTGTGCAGAAGATCGTAAAGAAGACATCTTCAAATTACCGAATTAGTATCGGGGAGGGCCGAGGAACATGTGAGGGAAACGTCTCCTGCTGTGTTGATGGCTGAAGCTACGATACCAGTAACTACTCCTATCAAGGAAGAAAAGGGAA
This sequence comes from Trichonephila clavipes, assembly GCA_019973935.1. Taxonomy (NCBI): domain Eukaryota; kingdom Metazoa; phylum Arthropoda; class Arachnida; order Araneae; family Nephilidae; genus Trichonephila; species Trichonephila clavipes. The sequence goes on from BMAU01015041.1 coordinate 246,042, forward strand.
TGGACGATTTAAGGGTTGTTTACGTCAAGGTCAAGGGTGAGCAAGAAATGGTGAATGCTGTCATAGACACAGGTGCCCAGATGCCCGTGGTAAGACCAGATGTTGTCGAAGGACAAAGCAGAGGGTCAATTCAAATAACGTCTGCATTTGGGAGCATGAAATGGGTGAAGTAAAAGATTCCAACATGGAATTGAATGACTTTAGGCACGGTGTTGTGCCTGTCTCTAAAAATTTGGTTAACGACATGTTAATCTGTTCCTCTGATTATGAAGTATTAATTGCAAATGATTCGCAATCCTGCGAAATTCGAGAACCTTCAAAGAAAGAAGGAATTATTAGTTCAACAGATTCAAAATCAGTTTGCAGCCAAGAAGTGGTCACCGATCTACTTCCTGAGACACAGTCTTTATTGAATGTTCAAACGGAGATTTGGTTGCAGTAAAAATTAATGGATCGAATTCCAAACAAATGGACAAGGTATAAAAGAAAGGGTGAGGTTGTCTTAACTTGTGAATTTAAAAAGGAATCTTGTATAGTACTAGGCGTGGTTGCCCCCGTAAGGAATGTATTCCTAATTTTATTGACTCAACCCAGGTGCAATGTTGTCGTGATCCAATAACAGGAATTGTTAATTTGGAGTTGAAGGCAGGATTGAAAATACTTAAGGTTCGCGAGGATATTTTATGGACAATAACATGCGTTGATTGTTTTTGTCACTCTTGGGACTGAAAAGGATTTTCTTGCTTTCATTTACATAGAAATTGGAAGAAAAGAGAAAGAGAATTTTTTAAAATGTTTAAACCTGGTACAATAAAAGAATTAACGTTTGGCTGAAGGTTTAAGCATGTAAAAAGTAATGAATTATTCAGGTTGCCTGCTCCTGTTAAATAGATAAGATTTATGCCAATGATTATATATGTACTTAACGTTTTTCAGTACCATAATTTCTGAAATTTCTAAAGATTAAAACTTTGGCTTCTAAATATGCTTTGCTAGTACATGTCGTATAATTATTTTAGATTTTTATGATATATTTTTGGTAACTTCTTTTTATATTTTAATATTTTTTTTTTGAGTATTTTTTTGTGTTAAAACTTGTACGGATATTAATTTTCTAGCATATTAATGTGATTTGTAAATCTATTTCTTGGGAGTTGTATTAGCAAAGCTCTTTTTACATGATACCTGAAAAAAATTTCTCTCGTTATCTTGTTTCTTGCCATGTATGTGTGCATGTGTTTTTTTTTCATAGTTTCTTTTCAGCTTCATCGTCCTGGAATGACGGATGAGCTTTTAAGGGGGGAGGTGTAGGAGTGGGAAGGCCCATTGACACCAGCTAAGGGGAATGGGTAGTTTCCCCTCCCCTTGGAATGTGGAATGGCAAGTGGCAGGGATTCGGTCTTTGGGTGACGGAGTGAAGTCATGTCCGAGTTTGCTAACTGTATAATAACTGTTTTCTTTAAATGTTTTTTTAATAAACCTTAATTTTTTAAAATTTAAATGCCAGGTTTTTTTAATTTGTTTCCGTGCCCATTGATTAGAATCAAACTTTACTGTGAGATTTAGGGATTTGAATCCCTACCATACACCACGATGTTTTGCCCGTGCCTTGGGTGCAAAAGATTTTGGGGCGCCAAAAATTGGAGGATGAGAAAAAAAAAATTAAAAATCAGTGAATCTACCACCGCTATGAAGCTCTCAACAGAAGATTCTAGATATTCAGAAATCTTCTTGAAAAGGAGCAAGCAATTTGACAAAATAGCGAAATTCTTGGCTCTAAACTATTCCAAAGGCATCGATGATGAACAGTTTGCGCATGAATGTGAATATTTCAAAATGTGTATATGAAGGTGTGTAACGAATCTATACGGAACTTTATCACTAACCTTCTGAACCGACCTTTTTAGGGAAATTTAATTCCCTACCTATTTCCAATCAACTCCAAAAAGCGGACAGGATTCCTTATTATGCAGATTAGATTCAGTATTTAAGTCAAACGAAATAGTAAAGTTAGAGCAGTAGGAGATAGACATTGAAACATAGAGTTATAGTGATTTTGAATTGAAATATTGTAGTTGAAGATATATTAATCTCATGAAGAATTAAGATTCCGAGTGGTAAATATAAAATTGTATTTAAAGTTTCATTAAAGTTTTAAGAGTGAGATTAAAGTTAAATGTTCATTAAGAACATTATTGAATATAATTCTGGGATCTCTTATCGTGGTAATTTCTGCGTGATCGTTATTTAATGAATTAATTAATTAGATTATTAATTAATTGAGTTAATTTAAAGAATATTATATTTAAAACCTCATAATATTCGCATTGATGTTGTTAATAAGTCTTTGATTCTATTTGGGAAAGATAATCAAATAAAGAAAGTTAATTATAATAATGGCTACTGGTTCTTTTATATCTCATAATTATTCTAGTTCTCAAAGTGAGGTCCTCAGGGATCATTACAGGTGGATGAGATATACTATGGAAAATGAAAAGCTTAACTGCTTGATATTGTTATGCACTTAAAATGATATTACTATTAAAAATTGATTACAACGATTTCATTAATAATTTTGCAGTGACCAAAGCTCAAAGAAAATCTTTATTGTTCAAGTACAATGACAGTGACTCAATTTAGAATAAGGATGTTGAAATGTAAAAGCAAAGCGATAAGCGATGAAAAAGATGATAATCAAGAAGTTGAAAACAGTTCATACAATAATGTATACTCTCTATAATGTTATTTCAAATGATTTTATCAAACTGCTGTACTAATTTACAAAAGGGTGGTGGGTGTGGTTCTTGATGTCATAAGGCAAGAAATGATCAAGAGCGGCCAAATCACGCCACTTTCCTTTCCTTACGGCTGCCTGTTGCCAGTCTAAGACACGGCGGTTTCATAAGTAATGGATAATGAAAAGACTCTCCAAAGAACAAAAACAAAGAATGGGAAAAGAGTAAGTGAGTTAAGCGAAAATCCACCCAGAAAAGAAAATTGGCAAGGTAAGAACTAAAAGAGGGGATGGTCTGGAAATAGTGGGAGGGGAGCATAACAAAAAATTTGAAGGGCCTAGGACGTCGGGGATGGTAAAAACGGCCTTGGGCAGATAGATCACACATCGGCGCTTTTTCTCGTCTACGTTTCTTTTTAAATGTAAAACCCTTTCCATAAAAGTTGTGTATGTTAGTGAGATCGACATGTTATTAAGATTACTTTAAAATAATCGAAAACTGTTTGCTGAGGGGATTTTTTTGTAAAAAGGCACTGGTTTCAGATTAAAGATTTCAAAAAGCAACCTAGCCATAAGAAATCAGATTCCAACGGACTTCGATGCTTGTTCTCCCTTAAGACTTTAATAAAATGGGGAAAGCCGATTGAAGCTTTGGATCAATTCTGACTCTGTTTGAAAGAAGGTATTGAATTTGAACTTCCGAGTGAAAATCTTAGATTGCCTACGGAAAATCTGCAGAGGGATTTTGTGATTATATATGTTGATAAGGCAGTGGGGCACACAGGAATTTTTCAAAGGCGGGGGGGTCCAGGGTCGAAAGTTCACCATTCTTGTATCCTGCTCCTTTTGATTTTGTCGATTTTCGGGAACAAAACACAGTAAAAAACTAATTATTGAATAAATAATTAGCATTAATTAATAAAATTAATCATTAATAACAAATGCTTAATTAAATTTTACGTACTATGTACTTAGAATTATAATCAATCGGAAAAACAATCAAGGGCTTTGGGGGGTCCGGAGCCCCCCCTTGTGTGCGCCACTGTGATAAGGTACTTAAGGTATCCGACTACGTTCGGAACCGTGATTTTAAAAAAGCGCATACATGGATAATTTTCCTGATATTTATTGTCACTTAGATTATAATACCTGTATAAAATTGTTTAAAGAACATTTTGACAAAAAAACACACACTAAAATACAATATTTCGGCAAAAAGTTAACTTAGAATAACCTTTTTTCAAAATTTTTTCTTTTGTCAAAAATGCTTCTATTATAATAATATTTTGTCTGTATATAGCTCAGACATTTGTACAGAGGTTCAACTATGATTTTTGAAAAATTCACATTATTTTCAGAGTTACAACCCATTGAAATAATTATCGGCGTTTTTCTTTTAAAATTTCTCCCCTCTGTTGTCGTAAAACATGGATAAACCCACTTCTAAGTTATATATTTAAAAAATTCTAGTTGAACCTCTGTACAGAGGTCTGAGCTATATACAGGCAAAATATTATTATAATAGAAGCATTTTTCACAAAAAGATGATATTTTGAAAATGGGTCATTCTATGTTAATTTTTTGTCAAAATATTGCACTTAAATAATTTTTTTTGTAATAGTATTCTTAAAACAATTTTATATACATTTTCTAATCTAAGGCACACTAAATATCATAAATATTATCCATTCAAGCGCTTTTGCAAAATCAGGGTTCCGAACGTAGTGGGATACCTGAAGTAAACTGTCAAAAACAAAGATATTTCAAATACTGAAGTGTGTGTATTCGAAATTTTTTCGAATGATTATTTTTTATTTTATTTTGTTACAACAACAAAGGAACTAATAATCGTCTTTTAGAGCTGAATAAAAAACTGGGTATTCATTATGTAGCGATTCCGTAACAGTCTGACTACCACACTCCTATAGGGTCTCATATTCTAGAGATTGTGACTTGTCCTTACAATAATAAATAAAAAAAGATAGATACTATGGCATATAGAACATTAGAAATAACCATAACATTAAGGATCAAGCTCATCTATTTATTATTAATGACTTAAGATTTATGACGATGATTAACCAGTATGTAAATCATTAGAACTCGACTTACCTAAAAAAATTGCAGACATTCTGAAAACTTGCTTCCACAAAATAACAGAAGCTCCCGTGAATACGTCGAGGTATCAGATCCAACGATCAATAAGGCTTATCCGAGCACTTTCAACAATAACTTCCATTATTAATGTCAAAAAGTGTTTGGATCTATGTAACAATGCACCACTAGTAAATAAATGTAAGTTTAAAATTTCAAATCGCCTCACAATTAATCAATAACTGTTCAGTTACCCAACAAATTCATGTGCCAATGATTGCTTGATAAATCTCTGTTTACGTTTTATTAATTTTGTTTCTCGAAATATACCAAGTGGATAATGAGTCTTGCTTTGTTTTTCTTTTCTTACGAATGATTCAATTAGTTTTGGTAAAAATAATGAATTTAAATCAAATTTTACATTTTATCCTGATTACATTAGTTTCGTTGATTATCATTCAAACAAGGTTGATTTTTTGAATTTGGACATACAGATGGTTGTTAATCAGCAACGCACTTAGGAATTTTTCAACAGGGGGTAGGATCGACCATTCTAGTATCATGCTCCAAAACGCCGCCCAACATATTTTTTTTTTTTTTGATTTTGTCGACTTTCGGGAACAGAAAGCTATAAAAAATTAATGGTCTAACAGTAATCTTGTCAATGGTATAACAATGAGAAGATTTAGATTACTTTTATAGCAATTTGTACTTTCTGGCATCCATCTGAAGCATTTTATTCACCAACTAAAGCAATAGAATTTAAGATTTTTATTTATATCCTAACTCAGATTTACACACATTTTTATGTAACAAAGTTTCTATGATCACATTCATTATAAAATACAATGCCCCAGTTCCAATAGAGACAGGAACTGGCAAAATAGACTATTCTAAAATTATCAAAAATTCGAATCCAAAGAGTAGTGAAACATATGACAAAAAATTATTAAATCATTCATAAATTATTCGGATAAAAATTGCTATAAAAAAGTCAAAACAATTCTCGGATGAGTATAACACGTAATAATGTTTTGAGTCTAAATGACCTACACAACCAAGTACCGTCAGCTCTTATCTTAAATAATGTTTTGATAATGCATTGTAGTATTTTTTCGAATATTTATAAAACCTATACTTTGGATAGACAAAAAATAGCTTGACATCAATTACATTATTATTTCTTTGAATTCCTTTGTAAATTTAATTTTATACGCGTTATTGTTACTCTATCTGACCTGTTATAATGACAATAATGGATGATTTTATATTGATCCACAATAATTGATTAAATGATTGATTTTTTGGCACAAGAGCCTTATTAGGCTAAGCTGCATGCTACCAACAATGGTTTAAAAATACTAAAATTTTTGAAAATGGATTGTAAATCAAAGGTGATGTGGTAAAGTTAGATTATGTTTAAAATGTAGATATAATTCAATAAAATATCGTTAAAAAATGCAACAATGTAAAAGTTTACACGATTATCAAATTGCTTGAAAACTTTCTTTTTTTGTTTTACCTTTACAATGAGTTGATATTCAATTAAAATAAAACATTGGGTTTTAATCAGTGGTTGAAATGAAAAAAAATTTTATAATGAGAAATAATTAGGTTACGCTTAAAATTGAAAGATGCGTCAAACAAACGACAGATGTCACAGAACAGGGGATTTTATTAAAAGTTTCAGGTTAACGTACAGTTGCATTCACCGATTATTCCCTTTTAAATATCCATTTGTGCTACTATTGTAGTGGGAACAAAATGAAGTGTAATATTTTTATATTTTTTGATCTTTCATTTAGGTAACTTCTTATTTGTTTTAAGTTTATTTATCATACACTTCTGTGTTTGGATATTTTATATTCCCTATATCGAAACGAAAATGAATAAAAGAGAGAGAGAGAGAGGGGGGGAGTTTGCTGGGTTGCCTTCTTATTTTATTAGTTTTTTTTACAAGCTTTTATTTAACTTGCAATGTAATTTGCTAGGGTGGAGTCTTGCAACTCGATTTTTACATACTTTAAAAGGTCAGATTAATTCAAAATTTTGCAAACTTGTCAAGGACCGATGACAATACAATAATTTAAAAATTTTGTTCCCATATTGCAATTAGTTAAAAGGATGTTAATTAAAAACGTTAAAATGTTAATAGTTTGTCCCGTAAGCGGTTTATTTCGCCAATAAATCTAAAAACCCGACGGGAAAAGATTTTCGACCATTTTCACCGTTTTTAAAATTACAATCCTATTTTCTGTATCAAAATCAGGCAAAAAATAATTCCTGAATCGGAAAGATCGTTTCTTTCGCCACGATACAATATAATTTTTTTTGCATAGTAATGATATTTTGCATTTTTTCGTTTTTTTCTAAAAGGAGTCAATATTGATGCGTTTTTATGAAAAGAATTTTTCAATCATTCTGAATGACTTTCTTATCATTGTAATGAATCAAAGTTCTGTATTAAAAAAGTTCATACTTTGCTCTATTAGAATCAGTGATTTAAAAAATGAAATGCTAATTTTTTTTAAATTTTTTGAAAATTACTCAAGATTTTAATTAAACATTTAATAACTTCGTCATTTAAAAAAATAATCACACAAAACTTTTTCCCGGGTGTCAAACCTTATTATTCGTAATATATCTAAAGATTGAAAAATTTGCTCAAAAATTACAGATTTAAAAATTTTGTTTTTTGTTTTTTCCGTCCAATAAACTTTTTTCGAGCAATCATTTTATACAATTCTTTCCATACAATTTTTGTTAAAAAATTACTTTTGTTTGCTATCGATGTGTGAATTTTGAAAGCATTTACTCAAAAATCATGTGCTTAAAAATAATTTAAAACTCCATGGAAAGCTTCGGCTTCAAATTTGAAAGTCAAGGATAAATTCATCAATGAATAAATGATAGTTTAAAAAACAAAAATAAACACGCTTTCACACATAGTGAATCGAACTAAAAAGCAAAAAAATGATTTGTATAATATAAGAATAAAATGATTAATGAGAAAATTATGTATATAATGTTATTGGGGTAGAGCGTGGTGTGCTCGATATCAACTGATATAATTTTTTACTAGTTCTTTTCCAAAATGCAGAGTTATTGTAAAAATGTTGTAAAAAGCACCCCACACGCTTTAACCACAATGACATTAATTTTCTGGTTAATCATTTTATTCTTATATTAAGAATTATTTTTTTACTTTTTAGTTCGATTCACTATAATAGCGTGTATTTTAATTTTTTTTAAAAAATATACTTTATTTTGTTTTCGTTTCATTTGATTTTTCTGCTTCATTTCATATGTTTATTTTTTTATTTGGCTGAACCTCTTACGTTATCATTCGTGTTCTTTTTTTCTTTTCTCTCTGCATATATATCTGTAAATAAGAGAGGAGGAAATGATTGCTGAAGTCGACGAGGAAACTTATTTTATATATTTTTTCTTCACTTGTAGTCAGCACACACATGAATGAATTAGAAATTACTGTTCATCGAATGACGTCAGCATATTGGGTCGGAAAAAAATATCCCAATTTCACTATCTTTTTTTTTCTTGATTTTTTATTTTACTAAGAGAGATAATCCATATAAATTTTTAATAGAATTAATAACTAAATTTGGAAGATCCGTCTATTTTTCTTTCAACTTAACTCCAACAAATTCTGCTCTGTGTAAATCTCTTCTTTCTTGGCCTCACTGATCTTATTTTTAGCATGATAACTTTAATTCAATAAAAAATAACTATAACTCTATGTGAAATTACTTCTTAAAAAGATCTAAATAGCTCTAATTTTGAACGTAACTGATAAAAGGATAGCAACTCGTTTAAATCAAAACAAACATTGCAATCAGTTAACTGTTGCATATTTGAAAGCGAAATGTATTTATATTAAAATATCTATAAAGTGAAATAAAGTTTACTAAACATGAAAATAATTCATTAAAATATTTTAAATGAATAAAATTCGTATTTTGTGGAGGAAAATTAATCGATAAGTCACACTTCCGGTTTGGATTTGGGCTTACTATGCCAAACAAAAATAGCTGTAACTTTTTTTGGCTCAAGTGTAGTATGGGGGGGGGGACTTTGGATTTGGCGATTTTTATCTAAAGGTCATGGTGAGATATCGAATTCATTCTAAAATAAATAATAAATAATTTTGAAAAAGTACCTTGGCGACCGCTTTTAGTCGCTAAAAAAAGGACTGTGCCAAGTGACCCCCTATACTACACTTTAACCCTTTTTTTTAATTGACTCTAAAAGTAAGATATTTTTAGAAGCTTATTAAACAGGCTACAAAATAAACTAAAAAGAAGTTTCGATTTCTTAAAATATAAATCTAATAAAATTTTAAAAATAAATTTCGATTAGATTATGATTTTTTTAAACCTGTCGGATACCTTAAAGTCTTAATTAAAGCTATACTATGGGCGTTTTTTCGTTATTGTATTTTTGTGCGTTTTTGGCTTATCAACTAAGTAGCGTAATTTTGCTCATAAATTACAATTCGTAGTAAAATATAAGTATCTAGTTTGAAGTTATCTGCATGTAAAGTTTATATTTAGTCACATATGTTTTAGCCTATCACTAGAATGTTTTAAAATTTTCTTCCATTGCATTTATGTGACGGATTGCTAAGGACTTGTTAGAAAAAAGCATGGTTCAATGCCAAATTTTAATGTGAAAACTTGTAATAACACAAGCACTAATTTTGAAAACCAATACTTTATTTAGTAAACATTTTGTTATTTAATTACATTGCCCTAATTCATACGATTTTTCAATACTTCATACATATGCCTCTTACAAATATCCAAATTTGATCTCATTTGTGTTAGTACTTGATAACAGTCTACATCAGAATTGTTTAACCTTGAAAGCTCTGCATGCATATGTAGAATTAATCAATTAAAAATGATGTAATTAAAAAGTGTTACTAACAAATCTACAACAGCGGCAAATACCAAAATAAGTTTAAAACTTGCTACTAAAAAGAAACCATTTAATTTTAAATAACTTTGCTAAACAAAAAATTTGGGAAGGAGGGTAAAATCCTAATTTAGTTCATACCTTGGCGACGGAAGAAATAAGGACGCCAATAATATTTTATTCTGTAATGAACTCGTGACTTTGGCCATAATACTTGCAATAGTCAATTTAATACTCCAATTCTGGGATAAATAAGGGTATGGACTAAAGTAGGATTCAACGCACAGTTTCTTTAGTTGCCTTGAAATGCGTTGTATTTTTAATGAAGCTTTTAATACTGATTTAAAAAACTGAGTTATGAAGTAAATATTTATATATTCCAATTTTCACAACTTTTTTTTTGTTCAAATAGTTTATGGGTTTTTTCATCTTAAATTTCAGTTTCCTCCATTTTAAAATAAAATTAATTAATTACTCAAACGTAAGCATATAATAACAAATAATTGCATTTTAAAAGCCTCAACGAAAATTGTTCGTTCATAAGGTGCCAATCTTATTTTGAATAATTTGTATTTAAATCATTGCTAAATCCATTAAAAATATATAACAAAAAAGTTATTATTTTGTATGCTGGTGAATTACATTAGCATTGTTTTCAAAGTAAAATAAATTTATATAAGTTAGTACTCAGATCGAATTTTGTATCTATTAACAATTCTTTCCTCTCTTGTCGAGTTTTGCCTGATATGTATAATCCTTTCTGGAAACCTTTGCTAAAAGTATAAAATTCTGGCAGTTTATTTTTGTATATCGATCTTAAAATATAAATCCAGACTATTTATTAAGGTTATTGTTTCCATTATACTGTGTTTGCTTTCCATTTTGCTGTGTTTTCTATCTAGTAGTGTAAAGATCGCTTATAAAATCATTTGTAAAGAAATTCATTTTTAATGTTTTTCAATTTAGCCTTTGTTTTATCGCAATGACTTTCTTGCCTTTAATATTGCCAAAAATTTCAAGGAATTTTGAGTAATAGTTTTCTTGAAATTTGAAGGAAATTTCAGACAGAAAATTCTAATCTGATTGTTTGTTTATCGAAATTTGATGTTTGGTTAAGAATAAAATTTCATTAGAGATGACGAATTTTTTTCTATGCGAACAACAACAAAAACAAAGAAAAGAAAAGATATACCCAATTTCGGCTTCAACTCAAAAATATCGCCAACGTGAGATAATATCACATCTTCTTTATTAATAATTACCCAATGCAACATTTATTTTTGTAATTTTACTGAAGGTTCTAAAGCAAATAGAATAAGAGCTCTTCATCATTTCTTTGTTAATTTTGACTCGAAAGATGTTATTCTTATGCCTAATTTCAAAGAATAAAATAATTCTAGGCAATTTTTCTGATAAAATAGTATTTTAAGATTGATATCATATTTTGACTTCACTATGTATCATTATTAGGGAACATATTTAAACCAACTATTTCTTTCTGTTTGAAATAATTTGTATTTTCTATAATAAAACATATCCCACATTCTGTTTCTTTTATTTTAATATCAAAAATGTATTTTTCGTTGAAAATATTAAAAGAAAATCTGTTTATATTTATTGAATGCTTCTAAATTCTAAGGAAGATGTATGATAAATGAGTATACAAAATACTAGCACAAGAACTTGCAATATTGGAGCATTTTTCTTTTTTGAAAAAGTGTTTTTGGTTTGAATTAGAAGCATTAAGAATGAAAATAGTCTTAAAAAAGAAAATCCTGTTTTTCAAATGCACCATTTTGATTATGAGAATAATAATTAATTATATATTTCAAACTTTTATGGTTTGTAAAATAAAGACAAATTTTAATCAAATAAATAAATAAGGAATACGAAATTCATTCCATTTGAACTAATAATGAAACTAACAATTTTTAAATGCCTCTATAATTCTATTGTGTAGATCTTGCATGGTTCGCACAGTCATTCTGGTTCAAATCCCGGAGAAGGCATGGATATTTATAAACGTATAGTGTATTCGCGGCATGGGGGTACTCTAAATAGCCGTCGAGCCGTAAGTTCTCTCGTGAAGTTGGTGGAAGGGGAAGAGAGGCGGGAGACCCCTGACCCTCCCCAAGGTGTTCTCATTCAAAATTGGGGCGGTAACGAGGCAAGTTGTACTGTCACCTACATGGTGGCCAAAGCTACGGCTAACGACAGGCGTACAATCTAGCTCGTTGACATGATGAGTTTCGTGAGCTTCGATCTGAATTCGTCAGATAGGTGGCATTAGCAACAACAAATTTACTAATTTTTGAAATTGCATACATGTTACCACGATTTTTTTAAAAAAATAATACATATTTCTGCGTGTTTCTAATATAAGCTTCTTGAAAATACAGTTTCATTACATTTTATTTTTACAAAATAATATAATTTTCTTGAATTATAAATAGCTTACTGTGGACCTTTTCACATAAATATATTCTCCAATTATTTCACATAAGAAATAAAATCGGAAATCTCCTAAAATATTGTTTGATTAGGTTTATGATAAAAACTTCGCTGGAAGCAAGAACATCAGAATTGAAATGTAGATTCTACATAACTAACATTAAATGGCACTTTCGAAACACACATAGGTTTCAAGTAAAGCTACTAGCCATCAGTATTATAACTATTTTTAACATTCACAAAATCCTATTAGTGGTCCGTGGTATTTAAATTATGAATGTACTGATCCGTAAGATCAAAATGTTTGGCGACCGCTGTTATAAAGGTCATGGATCAGAAATAATTTCTTGCAAACTGTTTTGCATTTTTTAAAGCAAGGTATAGAAAATGCATTGATTAACTAGAGGATTGTTAAAGAATCGTTGGCTTCAAATACAAGAGCAATACCTCATGTAAAGAATTTTACTTCAATGTGTTATCTATGTCCTGACCCTTTTTCTCAAAAATACGAAGCCCATTTTGATATACTATGATTTAATTTCACTTTTAATTTGCGTCGCAGTCTGAAACTACAAGAGGGCTGTTGATGACGGACCTTGTAATTGGGTATCACGGTCAAACGACGAGGACGATACCTAAGCTGACGCCCCATTCTCCAAACTTACACACCACTCCAATGGAAAGATTTTGAATCACGACAGATGTAATGTGCCCCAATACGTCTTATGGCTGGTCTTCAGTAGCACTAGGTCTCGAACGTGTGACTCGACAACACCGGCCAGGAGATAGACATTGTAGCTGAATAAAAGTTACCAGAGTGCACGCGTATGTAGAATTAATAGATAAAAAAATATTTGCCATGATGAATATATAAATCTCCATACTATTTTTTTAAATTTATAGAACTTACATGTTTAAATGTAAAAAGCTTAAATTATCAGTCGATAGGTTCAGTCTGATAACCTTACTTCTCAAATATATAGATTAAAATCGGATATTATGCAGTACTGTTTGCATTTCTAAAAATAACATTAATCTGGTTTTTAATAAAAAATCCCCAAAATCATCATGAGCATATACTATAATCGATTGTAAGAAATTATCACGTCAAAAAAAATAATATTTATTTAGAAGTTATGAAAAATTAATTTAAAAAAATTATAAATAGAGGGTATTATGGAACTGATGGGTAATATAGAATAAAGTTTAAGCCATTGAAAAACTAATTGAAACTTCATAAAAGTAGTTATTTCTAACTATAAAAGCCATAGCTTTAAAAATACGTGAAAGTTATTTCTGTTTCGTGTCTATTTACAAAAGCGATAAATCTAATCTTTCTCTGCTCCAGTACTATCAAGGTTAGCTCACAGAAAATATAGCTGAAGCATCAAATCCAAATTTTTTCCCGTTAATCTTCGGAGAACTTTGCTCCTCAGAAGGTACATTCAGGGTCCGTTTGCTTGTTCTTTAGTTGATGGCTTGAAGTCTATTGTTAATGGTACATTACAATGGAGCGATTCATTGCAGCTAACATCTCCAGTAGATGATGGAATCTTCTGTGGCCGTGGTAGCCTAGCGGTCAAGGTCACGGGCTTGTGGCTAGCTTGTCATGAGTTAGAGCCTGGTACCGCTGAAGACCCGCCGTGCGGAGGAATCCGATACACGTTAAATATGTCGAGGTTCAAATAAATGTCCAGTTGGTGTGGTGTGGAAGTTAAGAGGAAGGGGTGCCAGCTCCGGTGTCGTTCTAGTCACTTGACCATGGTTCAAAATTACGAGGTCCGTCGCTAAAAGCCCTCGAGTAGCTAAACGGTGTGATGCTAATATTCACTCATTCACTATTCTGTTTATTATATATTTCAAGAGCAATTATTTCGGCACTAATTACTCCTTTTAAATGTTAACTAGCTGCATGGCCCGACATTGCACGGACTTTCTCTTTACCTCCTGCCACCAGTATTTCTGCGTGTGTGTGTTTTTGTACACGCACAACGTGAGTGATTTCTAAAATTATGTTAAAAAATTCTCTTTTTCGAAATTTGTTCCATTCCACTTATTTTTGATTTAAGACAGGTTTCTTTCCCCTCTCTATAGCCCGGCATAGCACGGGTTTTTTTTAGTGTAAAATTATTGTTCTATCTTCCCCTCCCCCTCACAGATAAGATATAGCTTAAAATTTCGATGTATGACTTATAAAAATAATATTGTGTTAGAGTTAAAAAATTATTAACGTGAAGCAACAAAAAGGTAACGATTCTGATGCTAAGAGTAAAACAAAAAACTTTCATCATTTTTGAAGTGATAACTTCTTTTAGCACGTTTTACCGGAGAGTGAACTTGAATGAACGTCACGCTCGGGTATGTAACGCTCCCTCGGCTTTGTTCGTGTTTAGTCGGAAATCTTGTTTGGACAAGATCGCACACTCCTAAAAAAAATCACGTGACTAAGGGAGAGACGTTCCCCCCATATTTGGAGTAGTACTCAGTCTTCCTTCTTGTATGCTTATTTAATTAGTTCATCTTCCCACGTGTATTTATTACTCAAGCTTATCAGTAGGAATAACTATAAAGAAAGGTACGATTGTTTATATTTTTGTATAGCTTTATTCTTGTGTCATTATTGAATTTCTTTCTTTTTAGTTTTGAGAGCACGATATAATAAATTGATGCCTTTTGCCAACATTTCTAATTATGTACAAATTTAAGATATTTTGCTTTACATGAGAAATTAGTGTTTAAATGTGAAATTAGTGCTTTGTTTATTCTGCCAAACCTTAATTGTTTTAAAAATATTAAAAATTTTATTAATAACTTAACTTAAAGCTGCTCACCTTTTATAATAATGCATCGTTATTGTTGTGTGCCCAATTGGTCATCTAATAAACTTGGCAACCATACGTTTCGGTTTTTTGTTTCCTAAAAGATGAACAGTTGATGCTAACTTCAAAAGAGACAATCCAAAGGAAATTTAAAAATGAATCAGATGATATTTCAATAGAAGAGTATCAAGTTTTAAAGTGCACAGCAGATTATTGCGTTCATAATACAAAATTCGAATGCTACGATTACAAATATAGATTTGTTGTAGATAAAAAAATTAATTTCGATTCACAGAAAATGTCGAAGGGACAAAATATTTAAGACCCCCTGGATAGAGGAGGTTTAAAAATGTTCACAGATATTGTTATGAAGATCATTTCAACGCAACATTTAATTTTTAATTTGGATATCGAAAAGATTTAACTTATAAAATATCTCTTAAAGTTAATTGCCAATTATCTTGCTTTACAAGCATAACAGAAACACATGTGGAACTACATGAATTGTGGAATGTCTTGCATTCGTTTCATTAATCTTCTGTGAGCTGTAACACACACCTGCATTTTTATATTTAAAAAATACATTCATTCCATGCATACATACATTACATTCGGGAATATATGCTTAAATAATTATTCAAAATAGCGCAATGAAGAAATTTTAACGGTGAAGGATAATCGAAAAACGCGCGAAGGTAAAAGTTCGATATAAAGACTTTTGGGAAAAAATTGGCCTTTTTTCCCCTTGGACACTTTTGTCGCCAAAGGAAGCATAAAGTTGCAAATGCTGTCTCCCTCTCCCCCTCGCCACACCAAAACGACATGAAAAGCTGTAGTTTGTCCCCCCTCTCCCCTACCAATATTCCGTCAAAGTGAAGTTCCTAGCTTCAACTAAATGGGGCTCCCCCACCTCTTTCTATGAAAATGATTGGCGGGATTCTTTCTAATCCTAGTAGAAGCATGAAAATGAAACATGTAACATTTTTTTAAAAAATAGGCTTAGAGAGAGAGAGAAATCCAACAATAAAATTAAACCTAAAATGTAGAAACGGACAAATTTTTATAGAACTAAGTAAATAGTATAATTATCATTAACAATATTGCAGTGAATTTAAGAATAAAAATATATTTTTTAAATATTTAAATAATTTCGAATTAAAGTATTCATAACCGATTTCAGCTACCCTAAACCTATTGTTTCCTTCTTAGAATACAATTAATTCACAAATACGATTATATATTTCGAAAAAAATATTACTTTATGAGTACAGACATATGAATAAATTTTATAAGTCAATACTAACATCCCCTTGTGTTGTATTCCTAACTACCCTGAAATAACATTACAAAATTTGAAGTTATCACTTCTATCGCGTGGTCATAAGCACTCTTCTTTAAGAGCATGATTTTTAAGTTAATGCTTTCAAACTTAACACACCGATTGCAAACAACGATAATTTTTAAACAAAAAATGCAACAAAAATAATGCTTAAATATTTCTCGCAAAAAGGGGGGGGGACGAAACACACAATTTTTTTTAAAAAACCGTAATTTTTAAGCCATTTTTTTCAATCTTTGTACAGATTACGGATAATATCGTTCTACACACGAAAAAAAGAGTTTCGTGAGATTATTTCTATAAATAAAGAAATTATTGAGTATTTAAATAAAATTTTGAGTATTTTTTGAAAAATCGTAAAAAAAAGTATTTGACATTTTATTTTTTAAATGACTGATTCTAAAAGAGAAAAGCATAAACTTTTTTAGTGTAGAATATCATTTCATTAACGCGAACTAAAATGCAAACGGAACGATTTAGAAATCATTTTCATATAAACGTATCGATTTTGACTCATTTTAGAAAAAATCGTAAAAAATAGAAAATATGATTATTTTGCAAAATAAATTATACCGTATTGTGGCGAAGTAAATGATCTTTCCTATTATGTAATTATTTTTTGTCTGAGTCTCATAAAAAAAAATTAGATCGCGCTTTAAATACGTCTGGGACAAAAAAAAAGGTCGGAAAATTGGAACTTTGCCACCTGGGGGGAAAAATGACAATTATTATGCGTTTTAAAGTTTTTAAATAATATTTTTTTAACTAAGTACACTATCGGAATATAAATGGTCAAAACGGATTACTCGGATTATTCCCGATCTTTCGGTACCTTTGGCGAGTTTTTCTAAGTCGTGCGATTCGTGAGAAGATACACCTAGTCGCAAAGTCGTTCGCATAGATACGTTTGCTTACCTACGAATTTTAATAGCGTAGATTCAAAAGGAAATGTACGAATTTCCTGGAAACGACTATGCAAATGCACACATCAATCAAAACATCGCAATTATTTATTTTATTTTAATATTTATAATGTTTACATAGGGAACTGCAAACACACCTGGCAGTGTGCATGAGTTAAAAGGCAGTCCGTGGATCCAAGACAGCCCCTGCACAGTCACTGGTGTCTTTGTCATACATCCAATAGTATCAAAGGCTGTGAGCCCCAATTGGACGATCCCTTTGTGCTCGCGTGCTGTCATGACTCTCAGACCATCCCGTTACTTTATTGTTCCTCTGAATGGCCATGATTCACCCATCTCTGCAAACATCGTCAAATGGTAGCATCGTTCCCACTCAAATAGTGAGCACCCCTGCGATTGGACCACCTCGCTTCTTTTAGTCCAATTGCATGCCCTCTCTCAAATTGTGACATCTGCTCATACTTTTTGCGAATCTATCTGGTACAGTCTATTTTCTATTATCATGGAAGTTATGGCTTATACAACTGTGGAATGCTCTGTCTGTTTTTTCACAACAGGATACAACATTTTGCGTTGTGAATTATGAAGAAACGCGGAATACATATAAGACGTTTGTAAAACTTTTAGGTCACACCATATAGCTAGCTATTGAAAACTTCTTTTACTTTTTAAATAACGTCTAATACCTGATCTGAAGCGCTAATTTCCCAAATATCATGCCATTATGACCCATGGAACACCCTGCACAATTCTTTGAGTTTGTTAAGTTTTATTTAGACAAACCTATATATATGTATGTGTATGTGTGTGGGGGAGAGATAGAGAGTAAAAATCCACACAAAAATGCATTGCTTATCTATATTATTTTGTTTTATTTAAAATCTTCTACATTAGCTCAAAATGAAAGATGATACTAAATTGTAGTAACTATTTTTTTGTACTATCATGATATAATTCATAAAATCACTGAGTAATTACTTACTTGTGATAATATTTTATTAAAGCCTTCTACTCGTAACTTATGAAAATATAATGGGCGAAAAAGTACTGTTTGTGGGAGATCGTAGTTTAGTCATGATGTTTTCATCAAAATGACATGCAAAAAAATAATTAGAAATTCGAATAACAAAATGTATTATTCAAATTTCTTAAAAGCACTTGATTCAGCCCCCACATTCAGTGGTCCCTCCCATTTTTTTAGAGGGGGAGGGGAGGAGGGAGGGTTATATTCTTAAAAACACGCAGACGAAAGCCCCGAGACGAAATTATATGCTAAAAACAAGTAATATGAAAATAAATTAAGTCAATTCCTACTTAACTCAACAAAGAAAAATTTTATTTTAGTTATTTTTATTAAATAGTTATACAATTTTTTTAAATGTGTATAAACATATGACAGAATCCCAATATTAAGTGGCAAAGCACCTTATAAAGTAACATTAAAAACTTGTTAACCACAAATTAAATTTGAAATTTCATTTTTTATTAAAAGTTGAAAACAGTAGGTAAGAATTTATCTTAAAACCAGAGTAAAAGGAATACTGACGTCTAACTAGCCCATGATTATTCAGGTTAAGTTAACTCTTCATCACAAATTTAACAAAAGCTGTTTTATCCAATCGTGCTGCCATCTAGAGGAATGATGTCGGCTGAAATATATCTCTTAAGCTATAATTCATTAATTAAATTTAATTAATGAAATAATATTTGAAAAAACTAAATTAACATCAAGTGTTATCCACTATAAGTTTAAAAAATGTATTTGAACTTGAATGAATGAATAAAAAGTATTTTATAAACAATTGAAATTTGAACTACACTGCTCAAAACAATTAGGGGAGCACATGATTTTAACAAAAGTAAGCAAAGATGTATACCAATAAGTAACATAAAATGAATCATCCATAATGTAAAGCCTACCAGGAAACGGTAGAAGAAAACTTTATATGCAAATCAAAGTTTATGACGTCAAAAACCAGAAAAAGAAGATACTGGCAGAAATCGGGATGTTGCAGAAACGTCTGTTTTATTGCCGTAATTGTGAAATTAGATTGTGCAATATTTTTTTTTTGTGAGACAAGGTTACTTGAGAATGTCTCAACAACGTGATTTACCGGAATCCATGGCATGGCGTGTTATAGGCAGACTGGAATCCGGGCAAACACAACGTAGTGTCGCGGACGCTGTTGGAGTCGCCAGAAGTGTTGTTGCAAGGCTGTGGAATCGATTCCAAGAAACAGGAAATGTTAGACGTCGACCAGGGGTAGGTCGGCCACGCGCCACTACATCAACTGATGACCGGTATATACAGTTAACAGCCCATCGAAACAGAACAGAGAATGCTACCCAGCTGCAAAAACAGTTGCTCTTGGCAACAGGACGAAGGGTGTCCAGCCAAACAGTACGTAATCGGCTTCATGAGGGAGGGCTCTATGCACGTAGGCCAATGTTCTGCATTCCGTTGACCCCACGCCACCGTGCGGCCCGAAGAAGATGGGCTGCCGAACATCGAGATTGGGAGCAACTTGATTGGAGCCAAGTGCTGTTTACGGACGAGTCCCGATTCAGTCTACAGTGTGGCACCCGACGTGTTCTTGTATGGAGGGACAGGGGCACTCGAAATAACCCCGCATTCGTTCGTGAAAGGTCACAATACAGAAGAGCTGGTTGGATGGTATGGGGTGGAATCAGCATAGGCGGACGTACGGACCTGCATATCATTCGTAATTGCATTTTAACGGGCCGAAGGTATGTAGACAAGATACTTCGACCTCATGTCATCCCTTACGCTGGAGCCATTGGAGATTCCTTTGTTTTCCAGGATGATAATGCCAGACCGGATATAGCTCGTCTGGTGGAGAACATGCTTGAAGCTGAAACAATACAGCGTATGGAATGTCCAACGTGCTCTCCTGACCTGAATCCAATCGAGCATGTTTTGGACATGCTCGGACGACGCATTGCTGCGCGACCAAGGCCGCCTGTTACTGTCCGAAACTTGGAGATTGCACGTCTTGAGGAGTGGAACAGTATTCCCCAAAGTCTGATCGATAACCTCATCGCATCCATGGCAAACAGGTGTGCAGCAATCTTAGCTGTTCGAGGAGACCACACGCCCTATTAAAACTCATGCATCATGTCTAAACAGTACCTTTTTTATCGTTTACATGTAACCAAATTGTTGCCCTAAATCATCTTTTCATGTTTTTTCCATATTTTCAAAGAATTAAAGCTTAATTCCAATTTTTTTTTACACCTTTTTTCTGTATTGCGCATTGATACGCGTGTACCATGCATTGTATGCCAATACGTGGCTGTCTCACACGGTTTTCTTCACTTTTTTGCTTGCTCCCCTAATTGTTTTGAGCAGTGTAGATATATAAATAAATATATGTAGGGAGAGTGTGAACTAATAGTAGATTGATTGAATATTAACGTCGCACTGTTCAGCTACACGAGGGCTTTTGGCGACGGACCACGTAATTTTGAACCATGGTCAAGTGACGTGGACGACACCTGAGCTGGAACCCCCCTCTCCTAACTACCACACCACACCAACGGGAGGACGTTTCAGCTCTAGACAGATTTAACGTGCATCGCTGCCCTACACGGCGGGTCTTTAGTGGTATTGGGCTCGAACCCGTGACAAAGCAAGCCACAGTCCGATACCTATACCACTCGGCTACCGCGGCCACGAACTAATAGTAGAAATTGAATAAAGAACCTGCTGGTCGATGGGAGAGGTTGAGCCCCCAAACCCCACCCTTGTGTACACCACTGCACAAACTAAATCAAACATAAAATAAATTTCTTAGTTAAAATAAATTTTAAAACTTAGCCATAATCTACAAAATACACAAAATAATGAACATACCCACACTAACGATATTTTGAAACATTAGATAAATAAAAATTTATAATAAACAAAGTAATGAATTTGAAATACTTATTAAATTAGGATTATTATAACACACATGCATAGTAATATTCATTTAATACTCAGAAATTCAAATGTATTATTTAATCCAATGTTATTGTGTTTTATCAGAATAAATTTAAATAACGTAGAACTAACAATATATTTAATCTAATTCTTATAGAACAAATTTGGGATGACAATTTACAAAACACATTGAGAAGTTGATATACACGCGTTAACAGTATATTATCAAAATTGTGTAAGTTTAGAAAACTACAATAGACGAGACAATCAATTTGAGATATTAGTCAAATGATATGATGCAGTTAAAATGATACAAATAAATTATGAAGTAATTATGATACAAATAAACTATGCCGTAGTTAATATGCACTTTTACATCAGGTACTATTTCACTTTTTTCAAAAGCATATGAATTAGCATAAAATAAATACCATAAAAATTTAATTTAATTTCTTAGAATAATTACCTCTCAAAATAAGTAGTACACAAAAACCCTATTGTATAAAATATTTTTGAATTTAAAAATATTAGAGGAGATATAAATTTCAGATACTATTCAATCTAGGTTAGTTTTGCTGCAATAATGTTGGATAGAAATGCAATCAAACATTTTGAGTAAAAATGTATGCGTATACACAAAAGATTAAAAAAATGTTTTCCATATAACTTTGTAATAAAACTTCGCTTGGAACAGGCGCGTATCTATCGCCGTATCAATGATACAGGGTTCCTGAACTTCTGGGGCTCCAAAATGTGTAAACAAATAATTGTAACATGTTAAAGGGCCTCTTCAAAGGAATTTCGATACAAGGGCCAATTTTAAACTCACTGGTGCCCTAGGCATTTCAATAGCTACGCCCCTATTTCCAGAGCACCCCCCTTTCCTCCTTCGGATCTCACTGTTCCTGTTTTGTTCCGGGAGGGATTTTCCCTTAATTTTCTTACTCTTTTCCCTTTCTTTGTTTTTGCTGTTTGAATAGTTTTTCCATTATCCACAACCCATGGACCCAGCGCGTTATGGCCTGACAGTCTTTAGGAAAAAGAACAGAGGTATGGTTTGACCATTCTTGAGTATTTCTTACTTTACGGCATCACGAACGACCCACCCTTTGGTGAGTGAGTGAATATTAACGTCGTTTCGCACTGTTCATCTACACGAGGGCTTTTGGCGACGGATCACGAAATTTTGAACCATGGTCAAATGACGTAGACAACATCTGAGCTGCCACCCCCTCTCCTAACTACCACACCACACCAACGGGAGGATGTTTGAGCTCTCGACAGATTTAACGTGCATCGCACCCCTACACGGTGGTTCTTTAGTGGTACTGGGCTCGAACTCGTGACTAGGCCGGCCACGATCCGATACCTTAACCACTCGGCTACAACGGCCACCCATCCTTTTATAAATTAGTACAGTAAATTAATGAAAATTATTTGCAATTACGGTATGGAATATACAGTATTGTATGAACTGTTTTCAACTTGTTAATTATCAACTTTTCCATCACTTATCGCTTTATTATCTTTTACTTTTTGGCATTGTTATTCTTTTTTGAGTCACTGCCATTGTATTTGTACAACGAAGATTTTCTTCAGAAAAAAGAATGTTTTTTTTTCGAGAAAATGATTAATAACTTCATTGTAATCAATTTCCATTGCAATTTCATTTTAAGTGCATAGCAACATCAACCACAGCTAAGCTTTTTATTTACCATAGTAGATCTCATTTCGGTCTTTAATCTCTTGAGGGCAAAAATGTTTCTCTCACGATTCACTAGGCGTTAGTAGTTTTGCTATAATTTTAATTCTTTCCTTTTTTTACATCCTCCAATTTTTTGCACCTCTAAATCTTTTGCGCCCTAAGCATGCCCTAGCGTGCCTAAGCAGAAAAGCTGCCCTAACAGGGGTCACTCAAGACTAGCTACGCCACCTTTACGGTGTTTGCATAGTATAATATCGACCAATATCCTCAAATTGAAAGACATCACCAAATGCCAAGATATGCAGCCCTTTGTAGAAAAATGTTTCCGCGCGTGTTTAAAAACAATAATAATATAATGTTGACAGCATTTTGGGACATTCTTTCAATTGGCCGCATCTTTTAATTTGGTGAAATTAATCAAATTTATAATGCATGTAAGTACCAGCTTCTTTTACTAGAAAAAAAGAAAGAAAATATTGTTACGTAGATCCGGGTTCGATGATTTTATGCAAAACAATCACAAAGAAAATAAAACGTTCTTTAAGAGCGATGCGAATTTATTATCAAACATCCAATCCTTTAAGTACAGGATTCAGCGGCGATATTCACAGGGTAGATATCTGAAGGTCTTCACACCTTCAACAGCAATCAAACACAATAATCAGTGTTTAAAAATACGCGTAAATAAAGATTATTCACCAGCGCAGCCGAGCTAATCGCTAGTCAAACACTACTCGCTGGTTTAATCAAGCCTGGCTGGTTGCGGCTGGCACTAATATTTATAAACCCGACGGAAACTTCCAGAAAAATCCGCCCGCGTCATTAAGCGTGTACTTAGTGGCGAGATCCACTACTTTCTAGAAGAATCCAGAGGATCGACAAAACTCGCCAACATGGTCACCAATGACGCCAAAATGGTCGCCAAAGTCACCAAATTGGTCGCCAAAGTCGCCAAATTGGTGGCTACCTTGGTCGCCAAAAATGACGCCAACTGGGCACTACCGCCAAGATTTCGCCAAGTTCTCGTTGAATCGCCATTATAACGTAAGGGGTGGCATTGCTTGTGTGAATAGTACAATTTTAACAAGAAATAAATATAACATAGAGTAATATAAATGCATTAAACACCCAAATACAAATTATTTACACTACTTACACAAAATTCGTAACAATATGATATTGCTTGTAGGATTTTCATTCAAAGATTACTTTTGAGGAAATAGAGAACGGATATCGTGTGTGCCCGTTGGCCATCTTGATTATTATTTATTTTTTTTTTTTGGTGATCAAATACCGTGCTTATTGGTCACCAATTTAATCTTAATGTATAACGAAAAAGGACGATCTTAAAATGTAAACAACATTCAAAGAATCGAAAATTAAGATGCAAAAAAAAAAGTCCAAAGATCTAAATTCTTGAGAAATAAGAGCGTATGGTAAGATATATATATATAGATGGCTAATTATTAAAAGATTAAATTACTTTAATTGTTTTAATAACTAATTAAATATTCTAATTAAGTAATTGATATTTAATTTTTTTTATAAACTCATAATATACATACTTAGGTTTTTTTACGTGTTGAATTTTTTATATATTGGATTTACCGTAAAATCCGGCGTATGACGCGCACTTTTAACACAAAAAAATAAGATCGAAATTTAAGGGTGTGCGTTATACGCCGGGTATAAAAAAATAGTCTGATGACGAAAAAGAGGAGCATTGATAAAAATTTACTTCTTTATGTATAGAACTATTGTTTATTTAAAAGAAATGACTTGCCTTATGAGCTAAAAGAGTTGTAGTTCTAGAAGTATACTATTTTTCAAAAATCTGGGATAATACCTCGAATAAATGACTTCAAAACATAACAGAAATATATACTAGTGCAGCACCCGGGGGTTTTGGCCTCGGACTTTCGTTACAGTGAATAAATTTATATGGTTGATGTAGGATTTTGTTTTTTATGCTATAAATTACAAATTTTACCCAAAATTTTTTTGTGCTTTTAATTTTTTATTATTTAAACCAAAAAATATAAACAATTAATATTCGAGCCTATATAATTCTACTTAAAATAATATTTTTTTCATGTATACATTTGATTTCACCTAAGTAGACTTAGATTACATAAATGAACATCTTTCAAACATACCTGAGTGTGTGAAGGGATGTAGGGACCTTGACAACGTAGTAAAACGTGGAGGGGAGAACGGCAGCGGCAAGTTCACCTAAACGGAATTTTTCGGGCTAATTCAGTAATAAATGACACGTGTCTTGTGCACGTTGTGTACATTTAAAAATGGAAATTTGGTGATTTTACGAAAATTTTTGTATATTTCTGACGGAAGTCATATTGAAAACGATTTTTTCCTATCAAACTTCTACATGAGAATTTTGATTTCTTCGTTAAAGTAAGTAGATTGAGAAAATATGCAGTTAATTATTAGAAGATCAATTAAATAATAGTTGAATTTATGATTAAAAGTCAATTCAAGTGAAAAAATAATGAATAAAATGCAATAAATTAATTAATCAAGTATTTATTTTCTATTACAGTTTTCGAACAATGGATAAACCAACGATCAGTAGCATGACTGATGAACATAGCTGCATAGTATGCGAAAAATTGGGTTCATCTTCTGAAAACAATTCGTGGCCGCGGTAGCCGAGTGGTATAGGCATCGGATCGTGGCTGGCTTTGTCACGAGCTCGAGCCCAGTACCACTAAAGACCCACCGTGTAGGGCAGCGATGCACGCTAAATCTGTCGAGAGCTGAAACGTCCTCCCGTTGGTGTGGTGTGGTAGTTAGGAGAGGGGAGTGCCAGCTCAGGTGTCGTCCACGGCACTTGACCATGGTTCAGAATTACGTGGTCCGTCGCCAAAAGCCCTCGTGTAGCTGAACAGTGCGACGTTAATATTCACTCACTCACTCACTCTGAAAACAATTCAGATTTGGGTGATATTATAAAAATAAGTAGAGGAGTAACCACGTTGAGAACTGCTTAAGAGACGACAGGATGGATTGTTACCTCACTTACAAACTGATGTTGTTTACGCCCATAAAAGTTGTCGGCAAAAATATATAAATAAAAATATATTGAAGAGTATAAAAAGATGTCAGTTGAAACTCTAATTTCGCCTCCAAAAAAAGAAGCTCCGAAGTAGCATTGATTCATCAAACTTTGATTGGGAAAAAAGCTGTTTCCTTTGTGGGCAAGAAGCTGATACGGAAAAAGAAGCAAAAGTGAATAAAAATCGGCGAAGACAAGTTTCATACATTAATACTTCAACTTTAAATGACTTTGTCATGAATTTTATTGCCGTACAGGAAAATGATTATTATCGAGAAATTCATAAAAGAATTTATGGTATAACAGATTTACAGGCACTCCAAGCAAAATATCATGCAGATTGTTATAACTTGATCAAAAATTCTATTCACCTGAGTAATGTTGACAAGAAAGTTGCTCCGAGATCTTTGATGATTGATACAGCAATGGAGCAAATATACACGTACATAGAGGAAGGAAAATGACGACTGCCAATTTACCATGCAAGAGTTGAGAAATACCACCACTGCTGAGTATATCCCGGATGAAGAAACTATAAGAAAACTGCTAATAGACCACTATCA
This sequence comes from Trichonephila clavipes, assembly GCA_019973935.1. Classification (NCBI taxonomy): domain Eukaryota; kingdom Metazoa; phylum Arthropoda; class Arachnida; order Araneae; family Nephilidae; genus Trichonephila; species Trichonephila clavipes. The sequence goes on from BMAU01015041.1 coordinate 272,624, forward strand.
TGATGATATTGTGATATCATGTAAATTTGTATCTAATAACATCATATGTTTCAAAAATATTAACCATAATATACTAACAGAAAATTGGTACAATCAAAAGCATAAGAGTAAAGAAGAAGAGGAATTACATATATATTGAAAGCAGCAAGTGAAATTATTAGGAGGGACATAAGAGCTCAAGTGTACGATAATGAAAATTATACACCCAGTGACAAAATGCTCGAAAATATTGATGATTCAATTCCAAAATCGTTAAACTTTTTACTGTCAGAAATAATATTAAAAGATAAGAAAAATAGAATCGAAACAATTCCTACGTATGAAAAAAAGTGCAAATCTATCGCACATGCAATTATATAGTCGGTGCGACCAAGATCATTTCTATCACCTTTCCACATTACTTTGGCAGTATTGTTTCATAGGAAATTTGGCTCAAAAAAGTTATAAATATATGTCATTCCTTAGGCTTTTATGCTTCATACAAAATAGTTGTTCCAATACACCACCTATTATTCAAATAAATGAAGTCGAAGAAGATATGTTATACATATATATAAAAAGGTACATTGTTTAAGTAAACAAACATTTTATTAATAATTGCCTTTTTTTATTTAATAACTATTTTATTGTTATTGTAATTGTTTTTCAAATTTGAAAGAAAAAAAATTAAGATCACAATTTTTTAATAGGTAAACTTTTTTATATGTATCATTAGCTGAACATTCCATTTTGAATTTTTTAATTTCATTCACTGTAACTGAAATCCGAGGTTTTCATGTATTTAACACCCCAGGCACTGCACTATACTAATATTTCAGATTTCTTCGTAAAAAAGGGAGTGCGTGTTATACGGCGAATATACTTAAAAATTAAAAAAATTTGATTGAAAGAATAGGTGCGCGTTATATGCCGGATTTTACGGTAGTGGCATCTTCTTTTACTAAGACGCTTGTAGTTTTTGTTCTAGTGAATGGGAAATAATAAATTTGGTATTTTTATAAAGCTAATAAGGTGACGTAAAAGAGGATTTTACGGTACCTATGTTCTTGAAAAATAAAAGCATGTAATAAATTTTAAAAAAAAATAAAGAGAGAAAGAGAGAGAGAGAGAAACTGATAGGATATTTAAAAAATTCCTATCATTAAAAAAGCTCAAGATTTTTGTTTAATGGGATTCAGATCGTTATGATAATCATTACCACGAAAAGAATGAGCATTTAAATAAAACGTATGAAGAAAAAAACTTAGTTTTAAATGTCATATTTACACTATTAAAGAAAATCAACAAGTAAATGAAATTAAATTAAGTTTAAAACATAAAAAAATAAATTTAATTTGTGAAATTTGTTCTCTTAAAAATTTATTTGCTAAGTAATCCTAGATTTTAATCATCGTATGTAAAGTCGGTCCAGTCGTGTTCCCTTAATAATTTTGAACTTTGTAATTAAATAAACGTAATTAAATAATTAGCGCATGTTAATTAGTTATTGAAACAATTAAAGTAATTCACTTTCCAACAAAATCTCAAGTATGGGGATAGGGTTGTTGGGAATGAAGATATACCAATGGAAATCAACATAGTTATACTACAATAGAATAATAAACGCTTTTTTTTGGCGCCATATTTGGAGAGAGGTTGACTGTCGGGTCACTAAGATATCTTAACCCAAACAAGTAATATACAAAAAAAATTTTAAGTCAACTCCTACTTAGATCACCAAAGAAAAATTTATTTTAGCTATTTTTTTATTAAATAGTTACAATTAATATAAATATGTATATACATATGACAGAATCACAGCATTAAGTGGTAATTAATTTTTATTAATTATCATTAAAGTATCGTATTGTCATCCAAAACCATCGTGTATATAAAATTTCAGTTCAACTGAATGCTTTAAAAATGTATTTTATTAACGATTGAAAATTCCACCAAGATAAGTAAATAAATACGTAAAGAATGTGAGTTAATAGTAGGAATTGAAAAATGGCTGTAATTTTTTATTTTAAGATTGCCGTTTCAAAATGCCAATCTGAATGGAAAAAAATTCCTATTTTACCGCTGCCTTTCAACGTTCCTCCATAATTTTTATTTAGTGGCCACGACGTGAACAGCCTTTAGCTCTGCATATGACACTATATATCCGAAGAATCTATTTATATTCAATAAAAATGGTTCAATCAAGTTTTATTGAATAATTTTATAATTTAAAGATTCACAGTTTAAATCATTTTGGCATTTTTTTAAAAATTTGAAATAAATTTTATTTTTAATTGGAATTTCCAGAATGTTTAACATTTATTAATAAGAATGATAAGGCAAGAAGCAGATAAACAAAAAAAAGTTTTTAAAACACTCCCTTAAAATCTACAGTACTAAATAAATTAAGGATAAATATATACTTGTGTGACACTGTTATATTCTCCGAAATAATTTTAGTTAAAAACATAATTTGTATCTGAATTGATTTATAGCATTGAACACTTATTAGACATCTTAATTTCAATGCACTAGTTTGACAGAGAAATAGTGTATTTAACAATGTAAATAAATATAGAATTTTTATCAAATGAAACAATTAGCTACAGCTCTTATCAAAAGAATTTTCCTTCTACTACTGTCAAGTGCCCTGCATTTCCGTTGGAGATAACTATTTTGAGCTTTCTAATTTATTAGAAAGGTCGGTACACGTGTTAAATTTTCTGTGTTATTGGATCAGAAATAATTTGTTTTCATTTTTTAAAAAAAGTCTTTTTGATTGAAAACAAGAAAAAAATCATAATAAACAATTGAAAGTATTAAAATTTCAACTTTGGTATTCTATTGTTTTGTTTATTATTCATAGAAGGGAATTACGACAACTCAATAATCGATTGTAATTTTTGGGCCTTTTTTTCACCATTAGAAGTTAATTTTTATGTAGAATTAAATCTCTGGGAATTGAATACAATGCATTATACAACTCGAAATAAGATTACAAAATAGAAAATTTAATTAATTTTTTGATGAAAATGCTGCTATAGTCTAAGAACATTACGTGTGTGTTTTGAAAGGTCTTTACATTCTGTTTATGAACAATTAAATTATTGTGCTAAATTCTAATTGAAAAGTTGAAATTATGAGAACTGGGCAGGAATAATATTATATACACATTTTGAATATTAAATGAGAGTATTTATGTTTTGTGTGAGATATTTAAACAATACCTCCATTTGACCATTCATAAATTTCTATCTATATATAGTGGTAGATGACACTAAAAATTTCAATAGTCTTCAAAACACAAATCAAGTAGAAATTAAATACTTCGATTTGCATAGTTTAAAAAATGTAACACGCAAGATTATAAAAAGTTCCAAATATTAAAAAAAGGTTATGGTGTGTGTGTGTGGTAAACTTGTTAAATATTTTAATATTATTTATTCTTAGGGACTAAATGTATTATACAAAGTTAAAATTATTTTACAAGCAATTAAACAAAATAGTATTCAAGATTTTTGCTACAATGGTGAAACTTATAAAACTAATAGTATATAATAATAAACTATAAAAGAGTTCTAGAACTAAGAGAAAATATAGATAATGCTATTGTTCAAAATAATATTATTGAAATTTATAAAGGTTTTGACAATAACTTTTACACTAAGCAAATCAAATATTTTATGTTTAGGCTCAATAAAAAAGAATTATGTATTATAGATGAAGTATTACAAACAGAAAATTTAAAAGATTGTGTCATGAATTACATACCACGAGATAGTTATATTTCAGCGCTGTTGAAGGTGTGAAAATATTCTGAGATTTATTCTGCGAATATTGCTGTTGAATCCTGTATTTCAAGGATGTTCTTCAACACACACAACAAATTTACATCTCTCCTGAAGAATTGTCTTGTTCTTTGCGACTGATTTGCATAAAACCCTCGAACCCCGATCAACGTATCAATTTTTTAAACATAAACATAAAGTAAATATCTATGCAAATTAAAATTATCAAATAGAACATATATGTTGTACTGGTGGACCTCGATATAACGAAGTCACTAAATCCCAGAAAAAAATTTGTTATATGGAAAATTCGTTGTATAGAGGTTCATCTTTTAATATACTTTAAAAACCACATAAAATAAATATATTAAATTCTTAAACGCTATATATTAAAAAAAGGAATTATTCACGCCTTTTTTTAAAATTTTGATATATGTTTGTTTTATATATCTTATCCATCAAAAAAGAAAGGAAAATCGCAAGCAAAAGAAGAAAAAAGAATGTCGAAGAATTAATTCACTGTATTTTCAATATTAAGAAAATAATTTTATACTAAAATTAATGAATTTTAAGGACATTGTATAATTTAAAGCATGCAAGTAATATTTAAAGTTCATTATTTTAAAAATCAAACACGTTGACGCGGAACGACTCCACTGAGGGTGAAAGAGCATATCGAAGATGTTTCTAGTGAACTGGGCAATGGGGGTTAAAGGTTGCACTTTTTGGATGAAAAGTCCAGAACTCTATTGCTCTCGGCGAGTTAGGATATAATAAAACCATTTCAAGGTTTATGACCACCATAAAATGTGTTAAAGAGAGAATAACTTGAAATTGTTTCAGAAATACTTTAAAAAAAAAGGGAGAACAAAAATTTGAATCACAAAAGAAAAAGTTCGTTACATAGAAAATTGACTTCGCTATAGAGAGATTATTTTACGAAGAAAATCGTGAAATGTTCAAGGTTCCAGGAAAAAAGTTCGCTATATAGAAAAATTTGCAATATGGAGGTTCGTTGTATAGAGGTTCAACTGTATATGAATAAATCTTATATTGATATTAACTCTTTTAAAACATATTTAAAAAGTGTTTTTATTCCCAGCTAAAAACATCACCGTTAAGGTAGATCAATAGTAAGTAGGTAGATCAATATTCAATTATTATATGCTTACAAAATTGCAGAATAACTGACGGAATATTTTCAAAATACATGGATATCAAAGTAAAACAAAGCTAAAGAACTTTCCCTTTTGAAAAAAGGAAAAAATTAACAAGAGAAAGAACCATAATCTTGCATACATTACTATTTTAATATTTAAAGTAAACACTAATCATTGAGGATTAAAATATTCCAATTTAATTATTATTTTAAGCAAAAAAAAATGTTTTAAAAGCTTTGTAGCTTAAAGGAACACAATTCGATTTAATTAATTAAAATCGGTCAAAAAGTCAAATCAATTTTTGTAACCTAAATTATTTTTATGTGTTATTCGATAACCTCACAAAGTTTGTAATCTGTTAGTTAAAAAAAAACTCAGAGTTTAAATATTTTTTATGTTCGTTTTTATTCTCATCCCAATGGAAAATTAAAAATTCAAACTGATTTATCTCAGAAAGAAAAATAACAAGTTTATTATTTTTAAATACAAAGGCTTTTTTTTCTATAGTGCCAAATGCTTTGATATTTCTCCATATATAACTATTGCTATTAGTACATATAACAGATGTTGGTATGCATTTAAGAAACAAAGCAATAATTACCACTTTAAAAAATAGTTGAATTTAGAGTATACACCTTTTCCATGGAATTTTAAATCATTTTATTTCAAATGGACTGCAGTTTGGTGTTTGTCTATTGCAGACCTAGTACATTCCCCCCGGGAGCTGGTAACTCTTTTTAGTACGGGACAAATTGCCGCAGGTAATTGTGATGTCCAGTTTCCTCCCCAGAGGGAGGCACCTGAGCTCTGACGATGCGAACCTGTACTAGGATTTAATTTTGCCGTGTGCACCTAAGCCAAGCAGCATTCTAGAGATCTTTTACAAGTCGTATAGTCATACGACATGGGCGCTGTCGATTTTCTCCATCACGAAAATCCTCCGACTTCGGCCGGGGTTGAACCCGCAACCTTGAGTGCAGAAGGCCAATGATAAACTAACCAAGCCACCCAGCCGGCGGAATTTTCAATAAGCAGTCATTTACAAAGGAATTTTAAAAATACCAATCAGGTTATCCCCAAAACCTATACCAAAATTTGTGAAACATTGTTCGACGTACTTGTAAATCAAATTTCATGTGTGAACGTCAATTATAGGAGTAGCTTTAAAATCACTAAATAAATTTTAAAAAATTTCTGAAAAAAAATTAAATGGTTGGCTTTTTGTTGTATTTTGAGCACAAAAACTTGTTGTTTTGCATAATGCATTTACAGAGGGACAACCAGACATTTTTGAAAACCATAAAATCAAATACTTTGTTATAAATCATACTAAGGTTAGCATACGAAGCAAAACCTAAAAGAATGGTTGGTTAGTATCTTGTGTATTATGCGATAAATGCTACGAGATCATCTCGAAACTAGGTCTGGACAATTCAGATCATGATGATTTCTTGTACATACACATATAAATTAAATCATCATGATTTAATTTACATATACTCAGCTATTATACCCATTCTTCGCACGGGTGAATTGAAACATAAAATAATAAAGGTTGAAGGGAGAAGAAAAAAAATATGTGTTAAATTTAAGTGAATTGCAAATTAAACACACACACACAAAGGGTGTTTTTTATTTTCTATAACGGCCCCTTAACACCCATATGGGTTGACTTTTGAAAACCCCCTTTTTATCAGATCTCTGCTCAGCAAAAGTTACATGTTTCCTAAATTTAAAGTTTATAGGTTTAGTTATTCATTAAAAGGATTTTTTTTATGTAAAATGCCTTCGCAACCCCTCTTGGATGTCAATTTTCGCAAAACCCTTTCCTAGAGAATCTCAACTCCATGAAAGAAACATGCCAGCTAAATTTCAAGCCTAGGTTTAATATTTCTCTTTTATCTTCTCCACCCCTTTTACCCCTCGCAATCCTCCTTGGGGATCAGTTTTCGTAAAAGCCTCTTTTGTACAGGTTCTCTACTCCTTGAAAGGAATATTTTAACGGCTAAAAAACGTAAATGTTTATCTACAACGCCAGCTAACCCTTTGTCAACCCTTTGGGGATCGAGTTTGGCAAAACCCCTTTCTTAGTGGATCTCTATTCCAGGAAAGGAACGTGCCTACCAAATTTAGTTGGAAGGTGTTATACAGGGGGGGGACTTCCTATTTTTAAAATGCGATAAAACATACTACATGTTTCCTTCAACTTTATTGTTATTTTCGTCCCACCACACAACATTGGAACTTAGACTTTACAGAGTATTAAACACAATGTCTGTTAAATGTCACCCTCCATTATCAATACACTGATGCAGTCAATTTCAAAAACTTTGAGTCACCTTCTCTACCATATCGACTGAGGTATTATCAATTTTGGTTTGGATGTTGATCCGCAGTTCTTCCAGGGTGTTGGAGCTAGCTTTGTAAACCAGGGACAAGAAATAATCAGGAGGGGATAAACCAGGTGAGCAAAAAGGCCAGTTTACGTCCTCTGGCAGGGAGATTAGTCATTCGGGGAAGGCTACTCTTAAAATGCATATGGTTACCCTGGAGGTGTGGGCTGTGGCCCCATCTAGTTGTAATCACATATTGTCAAGATCTCTTTCTTGGTGAGCGGGTTAGAAGAATTGTTGGATCATTGACACATACCGGTCTGAATTGACACACAAACTTGTTCCCCATTTTCTGTGGGAACCCCCATGGGTTCCACCCTGGACACTAAGATTAATTTGAGGCAAGGAATGACCAGACGCCATTGGTCTAATAATAACTTATATTTATTCACTTGGTTCAAATATCAAAATTCTAATGACAAATAGTAAGCTATATGTCTACGTCAAAAAGGGATTTACCTTTAATATTAAATTAAATTACGAAATAAAAAATTAATCAATAACTACGCGCAATATCAAAAAGGTTTACCGGACTAGGAGATCTGAGAAATACACGCAACTTGAATTATTAGCTTGACTTGAACTAATTTTATTAAACTAATGCTTGTGGTAAGCGGTATTAAATTAGAATATATCACCTGGTAGTACTTATGATCTCTTCAGGTATAATAACCTCCTAAGGCTCCTTCGCTGAATACTAACAGCAATGCTCTAATATCGTAATCCAATTGAATCCTATGAATCTTGTCATTACTGCTGCGGGCGCAATAGCCTTCTTCTCCGCTAACTTACAACGCTCTCCTTAAATACCTTATCTACTTTACATATCCCATCTTCTTCTTTTAGAGGTGATTGGAAATATACGCGAATTTACAATCCCCAAAGACGCCTAAGAATATTAGTGGAAAGGTTCCGTAAAGATTCGTCACAGCTCTAACGGTCTTAGGAGGTCCTTTTCTTCCTTTGGAGACATTCCCTGTTGCTTAGAAGGCATCCATTCACATTAAAACACATTTCCGATCAAGAACACGACCACATGGAAGAATATCGAAGTGACGACGAAAAGCACGTTGCACTGTAATTACCGATCAGCCATTAGAGAATGAGCCTCCACGGTAAAATCACACTGCTGCCTCGACCACAATATGTTTGAGACTGAGACGGGTGGGAACACAAATGTACCACTCCACCCCTTCCACTGAACCCCTACCTAGGACTATCATTGCAAGATGATCAAAACAAGAAAGTTCCTGCGTCCCAGCCAAAAACGGAAATATTCAAAAGCCTCGGCATATTAAACGCGAATACTTTAACGCCCTATTAAGGGGATGGTGGACCTTCACAATGTCAGATTTCGGTCAAAACTACGATTTTGGTTTTTTTTATTCTAATACTATTCCTTATATTTCATAGAATAATTATGTCAAAGACTTTTGTCCTTTTGATTAATAATTACAGAACTATTTTTTATTTTAATCAAATAAATGTTTGAAATGCACATTTCTTAGCTCTCAAATTTTCCCTTTGCATTGTTACATAAAATGCTCCTTGTGTTTTAAATTACGTCATATCTCTTTGAAATTTTCACAACTTGTAAAAGAGGATACAATTCACAAATTTTTGCAATAGTTTTTTAAAAGATTTAACGGATCATATTTTTTGTGCTGTTTTGAATACCTGGAATGTGTGTGATAATTAGCGAAATATTTCATATAGTATAGAAATTTTTTTTCCCCATCAAATTTTATTCAGAATTTAAAATCCATGCACAGATATATTTTGTTGTAGTTCGTAAATATATAAAACAAAAATTATGTACATATCTTAAAAACTAATGCGCAAAGAGCATTTTTTAAAATAGTTTTAAAATTTTTTATTTTTTAAAAAAAATCAGTTGATAATATAGTTTCTTTGAAAAAATACGTTTAAATTGTGAAATATGACAATCATTTACTGTATTGATTCCAATTTCAGCTAATTTAACTAACAATTTAAGAAATTAGTTTTCATGGTCCACCGTCCTCTTAACCCCTCGCAACCCCCTTGGGGATCTATTTTCGAAAAGCATTTTTGGTAGTCTTCAGGTCTTATAGTTCAAAAACGGGAATATTTTTGAATAATGGCACTTAACCCCCCTCTCTTGTCGATTTTCGCACTTCTGTAATTGATCTTTACTCCCTGAAAAGAAAATGTCTGCCATATTTCAAGTCTGTAGGTCTAATAGTCAAAAAATAGGAATATATTTATCTATATTGCCTCTTAAGCCCTTGTAACTCCCCTTGAGGGTAAATTTTTGCAAAACCGCTTTTGTAATGGATCTGGTCTTCATGTTAGGAACATGTCTATCATATTTCAAGTCTGTAAGTCTAATAGTTCAAAAACGGGAATATTTATCTTTAATCCCCTGCAACCCCCTTTGTGAGTCAATTTTCGCAAAACCCGTTCTTAGAGGAACTCTATTCCATAAAAGAAATTGGCCTATAAAATTTCAAATCTGTAAGTCTAATATTTCAAAAATGGGAATACTTATCTTTAACACCCCTTAATCTGCCGTAACGCCCTTTGGGGGATGATTTTTGCAAAATCTATTTTGTAGCTGATCTCTACTGCATGTAAAAATCCGGCTTCTTAAATTTCAAGACTGTGCGTCTAATAGTTTGAAAATGGAAATAATTACCTAACGACTCTTAATCCCCTGTAACGCATCTTGGGAATCTATCTGAACCTATTTTTACTGACTCAAAAACTTTCGCGGGCAAATATTCCCCAAAGTTTCATCGCAATCGGATGTACGGTTTAGGAAGGCATAAGACACACGCACGCACGCACACATTCATTTTTATTTATATATATCGCTTCACTATACACATAAATAATATTAATATAGCTCTTGTGATGAGAGAAAAGTCTTAATGGGGCTAATATCGATTTTCAATTCTGTATAAAAATACTTCACTTTTGCTATACGAAGTTCCTGATTATCTCTTTTCATCAATTTTTTACTAAATAGTATAACTCAATCATTTGAAAAAAAAATATATATATTTCTTTTAAGGTGACCTAATTCTATTGTCTGTATATAATTGCTCTTCATCATGAATTGAAACTTGATTCTTTTTGTTTATGCTTTTCTGAATTTGCTTTCCGTGCGGTTAATTTCTTAAATTCTTTCACTGTTTCTATAGAAACCGTTGCACAATGTTTCGTTAAATTTTAATGGATTTAAAAATGATTTTTTTTGTTTTAAAAAATATTTTCTTATTACAATACTTACCACAGAGATGTGGTTTCAAAAAACTTTTGATGACGTATCTCTGAAATAAAAGCAATAATAACTACCACATTTTTTATTCGAATAATGATGAATCTACTACTCCCATTTTTCAGAGATCACTGTCACAAAGGAAGTAAAAAAAAGACGTTTTAGTCATTTTTAATACGTTTTTAGTTTTGCGGCCCCATTTACCTAGTCTTAGAATTGAATTCAAGTTTTTTTTATTATACAGTCGAACCAGTTTTTGTACGGTAGATAGTGACCGCATAAAAATAAACGCACAAAAAATATTCAAAAATTTCATAAATTCTTACATATAACAAACTAATTTGAGGAAATACTACAGAATTTTTTTAATGCGGTGAATAAGGACCGCATAAAAAAAGTCGCTTTTAAAAAATATTCCGATTATTTACGAAATTTATATGTAAGAGTACTTCCATAACAAAATAAATAATTAAATATCATTCATGGAAACATTTTTAAACATATAGTATCTCATTGTATATACGGATAAGCTTTCAAAATGCACATGCATAATTCATTGCTACTCATCGTAATCCAAAGTTCTGTGATGAATACGTTCAAAACCGCTTTCGTCACTTGAAGCACTTGAAGGTATAATTTCAATTGATTTATTTTTTGGCAACGTAAAAAAAAGAGATAAGTTTTTGTGACGAAGCTCGGGAGGTCAGTTGCTTGTAAATGTCACAATAACCAGGTATACATGATTGAAGCTCTTTTTGGAATTTTATACTCCTTTCTTAATTGGTATCTATTTTAAGAAAATGATTTTCTAATTTGTTGGAAAGCTGGATCCCTGCATATTTTTATTCACTCTCAAAGAATCCGGTTCTACTTGTCCGTCTTCATAACCTATCAAATTATTGATAATGTCAAAAAGGACCGCACAAAAACTGGTTCTACTGTATTATCATTACATTTCTGGAAGTCAAATAAATTAGAGTTTATTTACAGATTATCGTTTAAATATACTGACAAACGATTTTTAAGTAGTTGTCATATATAAGTCAAAGTAGGCAATAAATTGTTTTTATATAAGCTCTAATTTTACTAAAAGTATTATCTGGGGAGCGGGACTAGGTAAATTTTATTTTTTGATGACAAATTCCTATTATTTTTTAAAAATTAATATTTGAAATTAATATTTTGATAAGAGATTTTTATCAGTTTTCTTAAAAAATTTAATCAGTTCAGTAAATAATATGTTCTGCTTTACTAAAATACAACGGTATAATTAACTAAAAATGGCTGGCGAAATTAATCAGTTCTTATGATGAATTTAAGTAAAAACTCAAGGTATTCTTTTTTACTTGGAAAAATATTAGTAAATAACATTTTTATAGAATTTTTTAAAAACATTTCGAACTCTCTTTGAACATTAAATATGTTATCTGGATTTATCAGTTTCACGAAGAAAAGAATGACGAATTGTTAAAGAAAAATTTTCATGGAATATTAATTTAAGCAAAATTTTTGACTAAAGTAAGTTTTTTTTTTAATTCGGTAAATATTAATTTTTATAAAGTGTTAGAATAAAAGAAAAAAATATAATGAGAACTGAAAAATACGAATTTTTTTATTTTCTGAATATTTATGGCTGCAAAAATAAAAATAAAAAAATGTTTATAAATAAATAAAATATTTCTTGCTTGAAATTTGTTGCCAAGAATACAGGAGAGACCTCACAGTCAATTGGCAGCAATCTGTTTTCCAGTAAATCTAAATCTTTAGCTAAGCTCTTTGAAAACATATATAAAGAACAAATCCGTCTTTTTGTTTGTTTGCCAAAATAATAATTCCAAGCAAATGGTTGTAATTTTTTTTTAAAACGTTGACAAATATTTTTCTAACATAAACAAGAAACCAATTAATCTGTTAAACTCCGAATTATTAGCGTTCGTTAATGCCCAGAACATTTTGAAGAAATTCATTATAATTTAAATTAAAATAAAATATTCTAAAAAGATAAAAAAAAATGTTTAGGGCTAAATAGCTTTAGAAGCAGCTCACTCACTCATTCATTCGTTCACCTATTGCAAGATCTTCGGAACTATTAGACCTACAATAACCACATGTTTCTTGTGTTGAGTAGAGATCCGCTAAGAACGAGTTTCTTAGAAATCTACACCAAATTACTTTTTTTTTCACAATAAGGTTTCCCAACAGCACCATTCCCATAGGGAGTAGCGAATGTTACGGGGGCAATAGGTAAAAAAAAATCCTTTTCTGAAATTATTTGACCAAAAGACTTCAAATTTAGCAAGCATGTTTATTTTGTTGAGTAAAGATTCGCTAAAAATGAGTTTTACAGAAATCGACCGTAAGGAGCTACGGTAGTGTAAAAGATAATCATACTTCCGTTTTAGAAATTCCGGTTTTAAATCAGCAGGTGAAGATTATAAAAGTGTTTTCAATAAATACAATCGAAAGCTTAAACTAGGACTTAAATATCACTAACTAAACAAAAAAATAAAAAACAATGTATAACCGTGTTTCTCAAACTGTGTGGGGGGGCGAGCATATCGAAAGTAAAAGATTTAAAAAATAATTAATTTTTTGGAATGAATTAAAACAAAATACTTTCAGACATAATAAAAAATGCACTTTTACTCTGATATAATTTATAGGCGCGTGATATAAGTCATCAAAAATAAAAATTCTTCAATGCCTAATTAGCTATCTTTGATCCTATAACTAAATAAAAAAAACTTTTATTTGATTTGCTGTTATCCTATTATGAGAGATTTTTTATTACGTTTTCTTTTTAAATCTAAAATACTACTCTTTCAGAGAAAAAACAAATCCCAGACCCAGAATCGAAAAAAATTTAGGAACATAAAAAATTCATCACTGTGATTATTTTTGAAATACTTCACATTATAGCTGTAATCTGTTTTTGCTGATAATCTGTTTGACCTTTTATGTTATTGGTACAGTTAGTTATGACCCCTCTCTTATGTGTTTGTTTCTCATTTAGGGAAGCTGTAAGTAATGTATTTCTCTGTTGCACTTTTTTCCATGCAAAAGAGTTTTATATGATATTTGGAAAATCACTGAGAGCACACACTTTGAAGGATTATTTGGTCAATACTTATTTTTATGAGTATTCTCAAACGTTTTACACAATTTTTTTTTAGCAGTAACATACATATTATCATAATGAATACACTTTTAACCCGGAAGTGGTCGCGTGGGACTCACAGATCACGAAATCGCTAATTCTGGCAAAACTGTTTATTTGTTACCAAAGAAAATTGAATAGTTCTTGAAAGTAGATAAGTTTACTTTCTCTTAGTTAAATTATTCACTGGAATCACGATTTGTATCGTGTACAATAAAATAACTATAAAAAATGGATTAGGGTGACTCAATCACCCTGCGTGACCATTAACGCTAGTATCGACTGTGTGTCTCCCCGGGATAAAACATTTGAAGTCTTCTCGCTTTAAATATTAAAAATAACACTATTATTCTTCATTGGAATTTTATATTATTTTTCATTGTTTAACATTAATTCTAAATGCTAATTATGTGAGTCTTAAAATTCGCTTAAAACTAATTATACTATGAGCATTCATTTTAAAATATCATTTTACATTTTCGTAAACATTGTTGCGCATTTGGGTTTACTCTCCTGACAATTCAGCTATTTATCAAGAATGTTTTAGTTTTTTAAAAAATGAACTCGCTCGTAGAGCGGGTACTTCAGGCGGTATAATTTTAATGTATCAGTGCTGCACAAGGTGTTTTATAACTAATTTATTAATACTAAATTAAGAGCAAGTTTAATAAGTATTAGCGACTTCCATGGGCTTGTCTTGCTGAGGAAAGATTTCAAAGGAAGGTTTACGATTAGAAATTGACACTCTGAGTACATTTTCTATATTTGGCTGAGATCTATATTTTGTCTTGAAAGCAGCCACCGCATTTTGCAATTCGTTCCAATTTAAAAATTCGAGAACGAAAAATAAAATATATTCTACTTAAAAGTTATACATATAAAATTTAATATACTTATCTTGTTAATTAGTACGGTTTATAATTAAGATCGATTTGTAGCTTTAGCGTCAAAGTGCATTATTATTGCATTCAATACATTATTATTGTATAAGGGGGGCGCGATAAAAATTATGATTGAAAAGTGGGTCGCCAGTATTGAAAATTTGAGAAGCACTGATGTATAGTCATACAACATCATAAAATAAGTGGGTGGGTAATGACTTGCAATTGCATAACGAAAAGGGTCCTTGTCATTAAAAAAAGTAAGTGATGACAAAGAAAAAAAAAGAAAGCTGGAATTCGTTAAAAGAGACTTTTCACTCTTACTCTTATTTCTCCCCCTCATCCCATTGGTTCTTGCCTCCGAAGCCACACCTCCTACCCACCGAACAACGCTCACAACGAAAGACTCAATACTAGACATGAGGCTGAGTGAAGTGTCCACTTCATAGTCCTCACTCCGAAGTTGCAGTCGCAGTTACTCTTATTTGTAATACCTTATGTTTTAGAGGAAAACATAATCTAGAAGGATACTCAAACCATATTTAGTACAAAAAACGACTATAATTGTTTTTGTATTAAATTTAGGAAAACAATTATATATATAGAATATTTGCAAAAGCTTTTTTGGTTAACTGACTGCAAAATATGTTTCAAATTTTCTTATTTCTAAGGCCCAGTCCCGTAAAAGAACGAAGAAATGTGGTAAGTGGATGAGTCAGACACTTGTGTGAGGTATTTGAAACGGACGTGATCTAACACATACTAAAAGGATTTTAAAGGAAGAAAAAGAAGTAAAAATGTGTTATAACTTTAATTTTTAAATAGATGTTGACAAGTTTTTTTTTAACCAGGAGGTATTACACTATCGAACAATTTCAGCAAATAAAAGTATGGTCACCAAATCAAAAGGTATCGCTAAATACTGTCATCGACATTGTTTTGGAACTTGCTTGAGAACGGTTTTTCACTACTGGTCACAAATCATGACATTTGGGGACGTCTTTTGATTTGCAGAAATTACTCGATGGTATAATACTGTAATGGCCTACCTCCAGGGGACGCTTCCTCATCATCTTGTCGACCTAAGGAGAAAAAGATGGAGGCCCAAGACTAATCATATTAAATCTAATTTATTATTAACAAAGATAATATTCCAGAACAAGCAATCTATAAAGGGAACCTTTGGAGTGATATAAAGAGAACGCCAATCTTATGTGAATAAGTGTATGAAATCTGATTAGATTATCTTAATACTCCTAAATTCGCTGATTTATTCTAGTAGATAAAATCCACCTTTAGTCATGCGGCGTAATTCTTACTAATTCTCTCCTTAATTCTTACCGTATGAACACAGCTTTTAGTGACTCCACTCCTTCTCCTTCTAACCTATGATTATTAAACTTTAACTACATATACACTAGCTAATTTGCATCTCATGGTTTCTTCTTGAGAGGGATGGCTGTGGAACAACGCGATTGCTGGGCCAAAGATTCCCCAAGATGATTATTAGTTGAAAGTCACGTAAAGCCCCGTCACAATACATAAATATTAACCAGATTTATACATACAGGAATATTTTACTTAGTGTGGATTCTTCTAGAATGCGATTGGTATAATTTAAATAGTGAATTTCAATGAGTACTGATTAATTCAACATTATGCATTTTGGGCATATTTTGCTGCAAGATATTCTCGTTTAAATATTACCACTAAAATAATATTTGCAAAAGGAATTGTGCTGATTGGTCAAGGTCAAGCGGGATGGTCAGGGCGTGCGTATGTACAAACTCGATCACCAAGAGAAGGGCGCCACAGGCTACATGTAGCCCACTAAGATAATTTATGTTCAGTTTTTTCTTAATGAGAAATCTCAACATATGCGCCTCAGTTATTCTTCCAATTCAAACATCGTTCACACAATTCGCTCTTTTTATTTAAAGAAAAGCTGTTACATATAATATTATACTTAAACACATTTATAACGATTCAGAAAGAAAAAATAGCAGATGTTTTGAAATTTGGACGTGATTACAGCGTCGATTTCTTGTATGCTGCCAATATCACGAAATGTATTCGGCTTCTTGATGACGAATCTTTCCTTAACACAGAAGAACAAACTTATGAAGAACAAAGGGAAAATTGAAGAATATGTGCAAGCAGAAGAAAAAAAAATGTTTTCGTGAATGATCTTGGGAAAATCCTTAACACCGTTGGAAACGCACGTGAATTAAATTGAAGAAAATGATCCAAATGAAAAAAAAGAGGATTTTTGAAACAAGATGAAAAAAAACTAAAAAATAATATTTTATGTTATAGCAAGTTGTTCGAAGAAAAAAGAAAAGCAAATTGGGGCATACAACTTCTGCTGATTTTCTAGTAAAAAAGAATAAAGATGTTTTTTTTTCTCATATTATACATAAGCATTAAGAAATAAAAATATTCCACTATTTTTAGTTTTGACCCTTTTATTATTTTTCATTACTTTTAGGAAAATATATAAATGTTTTTGTGATAATAAAATTTGATCGGAGTATAAATTATTTATTTTTCTTTAGAAATAATATTTTTCACTCATTGCGAATTGGTTTTGTGCGGCTTTTACGAGGATCCAACTAACCGCACAAAATAAGGTGTTTCTGTATTTTTAAATATATTATACTGCTAATGCATTGACTTATTTTGTTGCAAGTTTTATACTAACGATAGAAAATCATATATTATATATTAATATCTGTGATTCAAATTATTTCTTGACTTCTACTACTGCCGAAATTAAGAATATATATCTATAGAGAATGTAAATTACGTATAATATTCGCACAAAACTACAGACAAATAAAAAGTTAATTTTATATAAGCTTACTCAGAGTACAACATTTTGACTTCTTATTGCAAATGATAACAACATTGGAAGTGATTTGAATAGTTAACATTTAAAAAATAGCAAAAGAGAAGATAGATTTGGATTATATATAGCTATACTCACTTTTTATAAGGTTGTTTATAGTATTAAAAGACCTTTCATTTTATTTTCTGGCATAAGAAATCTATTAAAAGTTATCAAGCCAGATTAATATTTTCTTAATAACAGGTAATGTAATATGAAATGTTAGATCTCATATCTTTCGTTGCTTAAATGGTTAGGCATATATGTTTTAAAGCCATAACTTTTTTGTACCTTTTCAACAATTGCAACAAAGTTTCTATAATTTTTTAGTTGGTTCCACATAAAATTATCGATCAGAAAATACAGCGAAGACCTTTTAATTTGCAATTCACTTAATTTAAAGAACAACAGGACATCCTTTCTGAAAATACTTATAACGACCCATAAAAAGTAGGTTACCCATAACAATAGAAAGTGATGGAGACAGCGGATTATAACCAAGATAAATGTGCAATACATTTTTGGTCACGGTATACTAGTAGAAGAGTTCAAGAAATATTGACCATTATTATTTATTTTTTACGGTCCGAACAAACGATAACTTCAAAATTATTGAGGAAATGGAAAAAAAAAAATTTTCCAAATGGTCCGTAAATTAATCTAAAGACATGGACCTGTTTTCCTCCACAATGGCGCAAGTGAGCGAGTGAATGTTCATTAATATCTCACTGTTCAGCAAAACGGGAGTAATTGTCAACGCGAACCTTTTTATTTTTACCTGTAATGCTCTAAGTTTCAGATTTGATATCGGACTCTTACTGTACACTTGATAGTGGTTTGTTTTTGATATTTTGCTTTATGTATATTACCATTGTATAATCTTCTTTTGAATAAAAGTTTAAGCATTTATCTACCGACGGTACTTATAAGTACCACTCATTTTAAAATTACATAGAATAACCATTTTTATGAATACTCTGACGATACTTAGCAGGAATATTCTTTTAAATGCACTCTTTCCAAGATATATGGTAGTACGGGTTCTATGATAAGTGTTTTGGCGGGAAAGCCGAATGGTTTTATAGTGGAAATTGCGTTTTCAGCGGATGGCGAGGATTGTATTTTTTGTTCCGAAAAAATAGTTAATGTCAAAAGGTAATTATCTTATTTTTTTGTATCTTAATGAAGACCTTAGAAAACGATTTGACTATTTATTTTAAGTTAACAGTGTATATAATTAATTTTACAGTTGGATATCTTTAATTAATTGATTAGCTCTAACGGATTAAATTTCTCAAAGTGGAGTATTTTGTTTATGTATATCCCTTAATATTTAATGTAGTGATTGAAAAAAAAATTCTTGAAAAACCTGCAGTAAATAATAATGCGGAAGATAAAGTTTAAAAAAATGACGTTGGCTGACAAAAGTTGTTCAAATAACATAATATTTTGTATTCCGCCGTATTAAATGAGTGACATATTTTAAAAAAGAGGTTTAACAGAATAAATCTTTGACGCATTTCATTTTTTCCCAAAAAAGAAAAATAGTTTTGAGTTAGGTGAGTATATCATGTTTTTACAATAATATAATTATTTTTAGCAAGAGCCTGCTTTGTTTGAAGATAAATCTTGCTACTTTTGGGAGGATTTTGAGCTATTTTTTCGAAATAAATATATATAATACATATTGTGATTTTTTTTATTGTTTTTCCTTTTATATCTGGCTACCTCAAAAATACATATAAGTATTTTTTAAAATTTAATTTAGATGTCTGACTTCTAAGGGTTAAATCTCAGTCAAATGCGAGGACGACACCTGAGCTAGCATGAATTCTCTAGAACACCACACTACACCAACGTGAGGACTTCGAGCCTCGACAGGTTAATCATGCTTCAGCCCTTCTACACGGCGGGTCTTTATTGCAATCAGGACTGGAACTCATGACACGCCAGCAATGAATTCGTGAGTATAACCCCTAGGCTATTGCGGCCACAGCCATAATGGCGGAAGTAAACTTACAAAAGATGAACAAACTAGGCTACGGGACTCTACTGAATTCTCCATACTCACCTGATCTTTCACCAAGAGATAACCTTTCATTTTCCCTTTTATTTCTCCTCCCTAACATCACATAACGAGAAAGGAAGGCAGATGATTATAAATGCAGATTTATTCCCATTTAAGGGATGTCTTTCTATAGATTCTCACGATCCTTCGATCGCGGGTGGGAAGTAAGAAAGAAACATTTCTCTAGTTAACCACTTTTACATAACCTTTAACACTTATGAGAATGTATGAGGATTAATGAGAATGCATACTGATAACTAAACCCAGGGAGCAATAAAATGTATTTGTCTTACTGAATAAATATATAATCACTTATATCTATTCTCCTGCAAAACTTGCTTAATCGTCAGACGTAAGGTGGACGGTTTCCCTTTCTCTTAATCCTTCCTTCTGGAATTAATAATTCTAAGTTCGACCAACGGTCTTTCACACTATGCTTCCCCTCAGAATAAATTTTCAACTAACACTCCGCCTACTCCACCACTAGCACTTAAATAGAAGCTTGCATGTACATAAATTTAAGTCCTCTATACGGAAAGCGGTTTTCAGCTAAAATCACAGTTAAGAAGACTATTTTACCCCAGAAGATTGGTAGAAGCTCGAATAGAACCCGTTACAATGTAATTATTCTATTAAAAATAAAGCGCAATAAATCGCTTGATGATTACATCATTTAAGGATCTCAAATTAAAAATCAATAATTAAATCATTATTCTTCCAAAAGAAGCTGAAATAAAAAATAGTGGATTGCCAGGGTTTTCATTTCTAAGATGATTCATGAGAAACATTTTTGGATGTGATTATGGATGTATGATGGGAATTAGAGTATGCATCGGGAATGCCAGTTAGAGTAAAACGCATGAGGCGCTCCATTTAGAAAATTGTAACTAGGTCTTACATTTCTCTATCCACAGTGGCAAATGTGTACGAGGGATGTATAATTTCAGGCATTACCTCCCCCCCATGGACACGACAGTGTTTATTTAATGGCCAAAACTAGCAAACATCTATGTAAAATGTTTAGTGTTACCAGGTAAGCAATACTGCTTTAAATAGCAGCAACAAACAATGTGTGCTGTAAAACACACTTGTGAAAGAGGACAGTATAGAGAAGTTCAGTGATGATGGTATACGGCAAAAGAAGTTTTTACAACTTCAAGTACTTAACTAACTAACACCATGTCTTTCTGTGGCTACGTCTGTCGTAAACTATCCAAAGTTGGAAAGATGACTGGAAGAACGTTGCTTCGTCGGATGAGTCGCAATTCCAGTCGCTAAGAGCTTATAGTAAGGTTTGAATACTGTGCAGGCCTCAACAACAAGGCATTTACAAGCTGCTAACAGGGCCGACCCTAGCAGTTTTGCCACCTTGGACAAAAAAGGAAAATGGCACCCCTTTCTCTAAAGCAAAAAATTATAATTAAAAAAGATAAATTGTGCACATAGATACACATCTATGAAACTTGAATAATTCTTGAGAACAAAAAGGCAGTATAATATATATCCATATTGTTTTAAGTAAAATCTAGATATATATTATAAATGCGAAAGTTTATTTGGATGTTTGGTCGTCTTTCACGCAAAAACAACTGAAGGAATTTTAATGAAGCTTTACGGTTATATTACTTATACATCAGAATACCACATAGGCTATAATTTATTAAGATATTGTGTGAAGTGTCGAAAATATAACGATATTTGTCAAGTAAGTTGGAAAACATTCCGCCATCTGCAAGCAATTCTGGCGTGCGCTGCAAAAAAGCCCACGAAAGCATGTATCTATCTTTTATTTGTGAAGAAACCCTTTTTGTTTTGGCTACGCAAGGCGGTCGCTTCTAATTTATTCCTATAATCAGCGTAATCCCTATTTTTTTAATTTCAGAATCAAACTAAGTTTTGAAGGGAGAGGTTGTTATAAATCTCTCTTTATTTGATTTTATAATGATTTTATTATGCTCATTTGGTAGTAAGAAATTGATCTTTTTTCAAAATAAATACTTTGATCGCTTCTGGTACTTAAAGTAAATAAACTTTCTCTTTCACACTACATCTTTTGGACAAATTTTCAGAATTTGTTTGTGGTTAGTAGTTACTTATAACGCTATAATTTTAAGTGAATAGGCGGATATTACATTTTTAAGTATAAAAATAATTATAACTACTGTGCTGTACTTTTTGGAGTGAGTGAATATTAACGTCGCACTATTCAGCTACACGAGGGCTTTGGGCGACGGACCACGTAATTTTGAACCATGGTCATGTGACTTGTTGGACGACACCTGAGCTGGCACCCCTTCTCCTAACTACCACACCACACCAACTTAGCAGGAATATTCTACCAATACTTAGTACGAATATTCTTTGCAAACTACTCTTCCAAGATATATGGCAGCACGGGTTCTATGATGAGTATTTTAGTGGGGAAGGCGAATAGTTTTGTAGCAGATATTGTTTTATCAGCTGACGGCGTTTTCAGCGGATTGCAAAGATTATCATTTTTGTTCTGAAAAAATAGTTAATGTCAAAATTTAAGTGTCTTTTGTTTTTGTATGTTAATGAAGACCTTAGAAAACGATTTGACTATTTGTTTTAAGTGAACGGTGTACATAAATAATTTTACATTGGAATATTTTTAATTAATTTATTAGCTCTTACGGATTAAATTTCCCAATGTGGAATATTTTGTTTATGCATATCTCTTAATTTTCAATATAGTGATCTAAAAAAATATTGCATGAAAAAAACTGCTGTAAATCAAAATGTGGTAGATAAAACATTAACGTGCATCGCTCCCCTACACGGCGGCTCTTACAAAGCTCTACTAAAGCTCGAGCTATGAAAGTAGCTAGACATTTGTCAACTTGACTCTATCGTCAACATTTCGCTATGTATTTCATTGAATTGCCTTTATAATTTAAGAAACGGCGTTGCTTGCGATTATTAGAATTTTAACATAAAATAAATACAACAGAAAGTAATATTAATGTATTACACTTTCAGATATATATTATTTGCACTATTTTAAGTGTTCATTACACCAAACTTTTAACAATGTGTTACTTTTGCTGAACAGAGATCAGCTTAGGGAGGTATTTTCAAAAATCGACCCTCAAGAGTGTTACGGGGAGTTAGAAATAAAAAAAATCCTTTTTATCAGCTATTAGATCTACAGATTTAAAATTTAAGAAAGATGTTTTTTTTTTTTTCTTTTTTTTTTTTTTTTTTTGTTCAGCTGAGATATGCAAAAACCTTTTTTTGTTTAATTTGCAATTCATGTAAAATTAACTCATTAAAAACTTCTTTATCCTTCAATCTGAGTTGATTAATTTTTCATTTCACCCGTGCGAAGAACGGGTATACCAGCTAGTACAAAATAATTCAAAATTAAGGACATAATTATCTGTTATTAATGCAAACGAGTAAAAGGTAAGTGAAGGAATTGCCCATTTCAGCATGCCAATTCCTTCTAAGGGTCTACTGATGATGGGGATCACAAACGTTTATTTTACCTTATTAATAACTGCACTCAAGACTAAAATTAAACATCTCTGTGACTATCTACAAAAAACTCTTATTGCTCCTGTCTCCTTCTGGTTAGTTGACACCGGACGTCGTATGGGTGAAAAGAATATCCGTAGTGCCTTTACTCCGGGATGGGGAGAAAGTTGTTTGTGAAAGATGCGTAAACTTATGAAATTTCACTAGTGAACATATAATCCTGTCTCGAACTCTTAAGTTTCAACATAAAACAAAACTGCCATTAAACATACAGAGTATAAAATAAGGAAGTAAGATGCAATAAATGAAACACCAAATTGACACCCAATAGTATTTCAGAAAATATATCAAAATTTTTTAACAAAAAAAACCATTTTTCAAATTTAATCCAAATACCACCATTAGAATTTGCCGCCTCAGGCAATTGTCCGGTTTGTACGGCCCTAGAACCACCCCTGCTGCTAATTGCTCTAAAATGGTGTGAGCTGTTTTTATATGG
This sequence comes from Trichonephila clavipes, assembly GCA_019973935.1. Classification (NCBI taxonomy): domain Eukaryota; kingdom Metazoa; phylum Arthropoda; class Arachnida; order Araneae; family Nephilidae; genus Trichonephila; species Trichonephila clavipes. The sequence goes on from BMAU01015041.1 coordinate 296,196, forward strand.
AACCTGTCTTTTAGTCAAACTGGAACAATCATTGTCTAAAATTATTCTCAGCTGCTTAAAATAATTTACAGCCATTTATGAGTTTCATGTATCCAAAAAAAGAAGGGAATTTTCTAGGAAGACAATGCGCTTTTTGTCACCGCACCAAAACCATTCACGATTGTTTAAAAGGACATTCTGGACAATCCCATGAATAATTTGGCCATCTTGATAGCCAGACTTGAATCTCATCAAAATTATATGGGACATGCTGGTTCTCTGAATTGGTACATACAATTCAGTATCGGTACCTATTTTTCGCACTTAGGAACAGCTGTAAAGGCAGCTGGGCTTAACATTTCTTCTGGGAATTCCGACGATTTGTTGAGTCAATGCCATGTTGAGTTGCTACACTTTACTACTCAAAGGAAGGTCTCAGACAATATTAGGAGGCACCCCAGTGGCGACGCGAGACCTGAACTTAACGTGGGCAAGACACATTTCGCGAGGCCTTCTGGTGGCGTAAGAAGAGAGTTTATAAAATAAAAACCAATTTTTATTCATTAAGAAAAAAACCAAGTTTTTTGCTTATATTTATTTGGCACATTAAAAAATGATGAAAAAAAATTTAAAAAAAAACAGAAATCTTCTACTTTTACTTTTGCTCAAATCCTTAATGATTGGTTCATAATTTATCTTAGATGCTACATCTGCTTCAATAGATAAAACTGACTAAGTTGAAAGTCTTTCCTGACCCATTGTGTGCATTCTTACACACATTTTTATCAGTTTTGATTTTGAAAAGCTAGTCTCAGCAGAAGCGGTTCTTACAGGTATTCTTAACAAAATTCGAAAGACAATGTAAATATTTGGGAAAGTTTCTTTCAAATCGTTCTCTATGATATATTTGAGCAGATGTTTCACGTCTGTGTAATAGTATTGGGTAAATGTGAGATCATATTTTGTAATTCTTCATATGATTATTAAGGCTGGAAGTCACTGCCCTCACCTACTTGCAGGACTGTGGGTAAATCTTGACAGTTCTTCAGTATTTGCTCTTTTAGAATATTTTTTAACTTGTTAAAGTCATAAAGAGAAAAACCAATATTTTCTAAATGTTGATTTAAGGACATAAATCCTGAATCCATATTGCTTACCACAGAATCAATCATGATATTAAAAAAGTCTGTTTCATAACGATTTTTGACACACCCTATAAGTTGATCGCCGCCCTCATAATAAAACATTCTTTTCTTTTTGTCTTCTCTTTTATTTTAAAAATCTTTTGGCAAATCATAACTGTTTTTCTAATAAACTTACGAGCGTCACACAAGCATTTTTCGAATCCAGTTTGTCGATACTCTTTGACCCAGTTATACAATGTACGCAAATGTTCAAGAGTAATGAATGAATGGACTTGTACACATTGCCATAATTTGCTTATGACAGTGCTTCTCAAACTTTCAATATTTGCGTTCCAATATTCAATCAAAATTTTCATCGCAAACTCCTACCATACAATAACAATGTATAAAACTAAATAATATTATATTTTGACGCTAAAATTACAATGCGATTTTAACCTCTTAAGTGACACCGGCGTATATAAACGTCTCACTCAACCAAAGTGTTAATTGCCCGTGACGTATATATACGTCTTTCCAATGTACGAGTTTTTCTGTGCACTGTCATCCATAAAATTATTCCGAAGCTTTGGACTGCGATAAAGGATCTTGACAGTGTTTGTGAAGGATTTACTTATTTCAGGGGATTTGCTTATTATATACTTATTCCTTTTCTCCTCCCTCAATGCATCACATAGGCGCGCCTACGTGGAAAACGGTGGCATTGGGCAGTTAAGGGATTAATTATGAACCCCACAAATTATCAAGATAAGTGTTAATTTTTGTATATAATTTTATATATGACCCCATGTGGTCACTGGTAATTATTAAACTTGTTCCATAACTTTGTATTCTTAAAACTAACTATAAGATAAACTGTGCATTACTGATATATTTATAAGTGCATTATATCAGAGTAAATGTGTATTTTATTTTTTATTATGTCAGAATGTATTTTGTTTGTTTACACACTTTCAGTAAATTAATAATTTTTCTAAACAATCCTTTTTTTTTTCGTCTTTTCAATATTCTCCCCCCCGTAGAATTATCACGCGCCTCTACCTCTACAATACATGCAATGATACGATAAATTCCAAACTGAACTTTTAAAAGGGAATCGCAATCACTGAGTGTGTCAGATTGTTCCGTTTGGTTTTTTAAAGTTTTCTATGCATACAGCAACATCATCATAATGCGCCTCGCGATTCTGCTTTCTCACCTTGTGTCTGATAAAGGCTCAATAGTGCACTTTAATTTATCTTTGATAATTTTCCAGCGTTTGCTGGAACTTGAAAATAGCAAAAATATCTTCTGAATAAAACCAAAAAATGTTTTTGATGTTATTGGCGAATTAGCTGCGTTTACCAACAACAAACCCCAGCTGTGACAGCCGCAAGGTGTGAAAAATGCCCTGGGATTTTTATTTAATAATCCAGTTTAAACTCCACTAATTGTTCCTACCATATTTGCACCATTGTCGTATCCTTGCGCATGATAATTCTGAATATCTAAGCCATTTTTTCCTAGCTCTCCCGGTATTGCATTGGTCAAATAATATCCAGTCATTTGAGTGACAGTAAGAAATCCCGATCAAGTTTTCTTCTATACTTCCAGCTGATGTACTACAATATCTAAAACATCTTAAGTGTTGAATTCTACTACAATCTTTAGAGCAGTCCAGTAAAAAAGAATACTATTTTGCCTCTTTTATCCTACAATCACTTCACTGATAAATGTGTTTGAAATGATTATGTTCAATTCATTTTGAATATCGTGGCTTAGATAATGGTGTACAAGTTGTCAATTATCAGTGCGATTTATGTGTTCCCGTTACGTAGGAACATATTTCGATATCAATTTAAATAAGTCTATGGAATTTCCTGAATTCTACGTGTCTTCGTCTATTTTGAGAGATTTCCTGTGATCTCTAAACGCCAGGTTATTATAGGATAAGAAATCTGTTATATCTCAATCAATCTCTCAAACTAATTGTACCAATATTTTTGAGATTCAAAAATTAACTTTTCGTTTTCTCGGTCTAATGTTTTTCCGTGCTTTATTCCCTTCTCTAATGTTATCCATTGGAATATATAGGCCATTTGTTCTTTAGTATTCTCATGTGTCTGTGTAAAATACTAAGTGTTTCCAATCACATCACCCTTCCCGTAACATTTGAGTTTGTGAATTGACAAATAGTCTGACTGGAAAACAGAAAACTTTATTTTTAGAACTTGAATAAACCAACCAGTGGGGACGTTGAGTTTCTCCATTATTTAGTTGTCTTGAGAAATGAAAATTAAAAAATGTCTATGATCATCTTTAGGATAATATTTATCACTGTTACTTAATTGCTGTGTAAGACCGCTTTGAACTATATTATGAGCGGTGAGTATCTTTCATAGGAAACGTACACAATCCCAGGTCAAAAAATAAAATACCTGGAAAGTATTTATTTCACTACGTCACAGACATCTCTGTTCACAGGCGAAGAACTAATCTCAATCTCTTCTTCTAAATTATAACTTATATTACTCAACGTAAACACAAAAATCTCAGCGTCAAATTATGATTGCCAAGTTTTTTAAATCCTCCTACTATTTCCGATTTTCGTCGTTCGATATCGATAGTCGGTGCATCTAGAGTAACTTCAAAATTCAATGGAGATCCAGATACGTATAAATGTTGAGGAGTCGAAGGAACCAATTAATTTGATTCTGTACTGCCAGATTCAGACTGACCGAGAAATTTCATTATACCTGAATTTTAAACCTGGTTGGATACAATTATTTTCGCTTTTCTTTTTCTATTTGTTGCACCAGATTCCTATTTTCTCCGTTTATATATCTCTCTCTTAGTGCCTAAGCCTGGCATGTTTGATAACTTATGAAAAATGCCCACAGTACCTCTATTATTTATTCTCATACAAAATACTTTTAAAATTTATAATATTATATAGAAACATGAAGCGAGACTGCGTCTGCATGCGATACTTTAATTGGCTTTCTGATTATGGGTATCCCGAGATATGCCCCATCTCTGACCGGGGACTCCCCGTGAGTCACCGTAACTCCAGCTAATGTTGCCAGACTGAATATAAATGGAAACGACAAAGTTAAGAAATTTTTAATAACACAAAATGGAAAACTATATTTTCACGAATTATTTATTCATATGCTTTAATGCACCGATAAATAGAATATCTTTTTAAAAAGTCGATATATATCTTATGGCGAAAAACAGATAGAGTTGAGAATTTTCTAATTTATTAATTATAAAAAGAAACCCTGTGGTGTGGACTTTTGGATTTTCCTTACTTTTCGTTTAATTTATTTTGGCTTTGAGGTACGAGGCCCTGGGCACCGTGAGGCCGTGGTCAGTAGCCCACAACGCCCACGCCGCCTCTGGGGCGCCCGGCCATTTTTGATACTTCAGTGTATTTAACTTTTTGAATTTGAAACATAATTTTTGTGCAAATCTTTTTATATAAAATTTTTAAGAATTACATTTCATTTGTGTGTGTGTGATTCTTTAGAACTTTTAATGTAATCAAATGGAAATAAAAATGATTCTTTATCTAAATTCTTTCATAAATCGCATTTCATTTGATTATTTAATTTCTGAACTTACGAGAGTTAAATTATAATTTCCTTTGATTCGAAGTCAATAAATTCTTGGGATGTCTTTACTTCAAAGCTATTTCTTAGAAGTTAAATAATTTAATCAACACGTATCTACAGGTAGTGAAAATCCACTCAAATGGATAGATGAAACGACAGTTATATTGCTTCAAAATCAATAAATATTGAAGCAAAAATAAATGCTTTGTAAGCATATATTCTACAATTTTTTTGAAAAGAAACAAACAAACATTTTGAACTGCTTTTATAATGAGCATTGAAATTTAATTTTCCTCTATTGTACACAATAGAGGCTCTCTCATTTGTACACAAAATGTCAGCTACGTTGAAATAAATATATATATATATATATATATATATATATATATATAAACGACAGTGAAATTTCGAATGACTTTGAAGATAACAAGATTTTTTCATTAATACCTGCCACTAAATATTCTTATCCGTTTATTAGAAGGGGAAAAAACAAAGAAAATCTCTCTCTTGAAAACTCAAGGGGTGTTGGAAAGCTAAAATCTTATTTTTTTGACAATTTGAGATTTTTACATTTTCATATTGTATAGATTTTAACCTTTCTAAAAATACCTTACTTTAACCTCTAGTGTTTTTAGAAAGCCTTAAAACCTATTTTTAAATAATCGTTGAATCTGGGCCACGGCCATTTTAATGGCGAAAAATGTAAACAAAGTACTTCATTTTTGCTTAAAAGCGTAACGTCTGATATAAACCAAAACATATATCTTTTATTTAAAATTAAGCCTTTTATTTTTTTATTTCCTAGCCGATTAGAAGTCTGTGACTGTATACATTAAAATCAATTTATCTCAAAATGTAAATTTTAATGTGAGATGTACCTTTTCAAAGAAACTAATGTTCACAGGTATGTAAATTTTGTATGAAATATTTATAATGATGTCTAATATATACTAAAATGAGCTTTTAGTAAAAAACTCAAAAATTTATTTTTTACAAATTTTTTAAGTGAAAAATGGGCAGAATTTTGCAATATTTGTTAAAATACTTCATAATTTATTAAAAAATTCAAAATTAGCTAAAAGTTCATTTCAGTATAATGAGAGAGCTGTACTTTAATTGCATGAAAAATTTCAAGCATGTACATAAAACAGATTTTGAGAAAAGATACATTGAAAACAGCCAATTTAACATTGTCAGTATAGAGAAAGAGAGAGGTTTCCAACTCCCATGTTTCCAACATGCGCGTTATTTTAAATTAGATAAAAAAAATATGATAAAAATTTTCTTTCAGAAATTGAAAACAGGCGAATCCCCTACAATGCAATATCACGATTGTTTTGTTATTTTTTAGAATAATTTGCATATTTCTTCCTTTCTCATTTAATGCTTTTTATTATAAATATATCAATCCGAGGATTCCTATCAATTTTATGAATTAAATTTAAAGAAAAATGCAATTTGATAACCTAAGCAATTTAAAAATTTAATCATAAATGTGTTCTTATTTTTTGCGAAACACAATATTGCAAAAAATATAAATATTAACGAAAATATGAATGCAATATATTTGGACCTTTTTAGATGGAAAAGAACTTTTTTTCTTAAATTATAGTTTTTGAATATCATGTTTTAAAGCTATCATTGGGGGAAGAGTAAAAATTGAATCAAAACGGTTTTTTTAAGGCAAAATTTAATACTGATCATTGATTCTTTCCATCAAAAATTATTTTAAAGTGTTTACTTTTATTGAAATTACATTAAAATGATTGAAAAAAATGAATTCGAAAATAATTTCTCTACTCAAATTATAGACGCCATCTTGAATTATTGTTAAAACGGCTTTTGTATGGAAAGAGAGGTAACTTTCTCTGGAGTAAAAATATTTTATTTCCTCCTAATCTCTCGATTTTCTTAGACTTCGGTTTTTTTTTTTTTTTTTTGAGAAAATGAAAGCAATCTAAGAACTAGAGCTTGCAAAAACCCAACAGAATTTTAAAACCCGATTTTCGTGATTCATAAAGTGTAAAACCGGTTAATAAATATTTAGTAGGTCTTTTTAAATAAAGTATATAAAAAATTAATAGACTATTTCTTTAAAATGTTCAATAAAACCTACCTTGAATGCAGAACAACTATAATCGTAGGAAAATAAATAAAAATAGGCAACACAAAATTAAACAATAAGAATTATACAAAATTAAAAGGTCATATAACCTTATTAATATTTCATTATATGAAAAGAATATTAAAATAACATAAATATGTATCTTATATAACTTGTTTTCTTAGCAAAATAATATTTAATCATATCTAATGTAATCAATATGCCATATCACATGGATGAACGTAATTTATTACAGAAATTGTTTACTCACAAATTTAAAACTTATGTTAAAATTAATACATATTTTTCTCAGTATTACTTAGACATTGCATCACTGGTAATCTTACAATTTATATTTATATTGTTTAATAAATACATTGAGATTCTCAAAGAAGTTGCATAATATTTCAAAAACAAGTTTATGAAAAGGAATGTATGGTTCTAATTTTTCCTTGAAACTTGTGATATCTTTGGAATCTTTATTTTAATGAACGCGTAACAAATGTCAGAAACAGAGGAAATGAGCATAAATCAAATGGAATACAGATTTCAGAGAATAATAATAGGAATTGAAGCCAAATTTCACCATTTCTCCCTTTTTTTTTTTTTCTTTTCCTTTCTCAACCGGATAGTAGTCGTGCGTGTTCTTATGAAGCAATAGTAGGTAGCTTTTAACATAGCAATTCTTATTTTGTGTTCCGTGAACAGTACTAAAGCCAAGATATGGAAAATAATGAAATATTAAAACGATTAAGGTGTGAAAGGGATTAGAAATCGGCACCTTACTTACTTACTCCAGAGAATCGAGCTCACCCAAAGGGATTAGAGCCAACCCTCCGAGAAGTATTTTATTTTCAAATTAAACAAAAAACATATACAAAAAGGTCCCTTCCCCCAAACTCTTGAGAATTGGGGGAAGAATACAGAAAAAACGCTTTACACCTTCTCTTCTGCAAGCACATAACATAACCACAACACTAAATGACCACTCTAGTGTGGAGGTTGTTACTGGCTTACATAGATACCACCGCCACACACTCCCCTACCACTGAGTCGGTGAATAGGCGAACGAGCGATACAGTTATTATGGAGAGTGTGTGAGTTATTGCTGTTGCGTCAAGTGTGTTTTGATGGCATGAGTGTTGCGTCATATGATCTAACGGCTTGCTGTGCTGCGTCATGCGCGTCTGACGGCTTTAGGATGCACCCTGTGGTGGATAGATGGCGCCACGAGAGCTGCGTGACGTTTGCGTTGCTTTCAATGTTCAGCCAGGGTCACCGATGAAGGAGATTAGAACTCGGCTCCTTCTCTCTCTCTCTCTCTCTCTCTCTCTCTCTGTTCCCCTACACTAAAATGATCACTCTACCGCGGAGGTTGCTACTGGCTTATATAGATACCACCGCTACAGGTGTAATAAATAAAAATAATTAAAATATTTACATCACAGCTTAGTCCTGCTTTTACTGAAAAAGAACTTAATTAAAAAATATGCATAATTAAATGTTCATCATTTTGAATATATATGATTATATTGCAATTTTAAAGAGGCATGAACGTGATTCTCTTCAGTATAGTGACTGAAACTTAGTGGATAAAGACGGAAAGTCATGTCCATATTTTAGTTTTATCGTCTTATACTTGTGTAGGCTTTAAGGTATCCAACTACGTTCAGCACCGTGACTTTGCAAAAGCGTATAAATGGATAATATTTATGATATTTAGTGTCACTTAGATTAGAAAATGTATATAAAATTGTTTTAAGAAAAGTATTACAATAAAAAATTATTTAAGTGCAATATTTTAACAAAAAATGAACATAGAATGACCCATTTTCAAAATATTCTCCTTTTGTGAAAAATGCTTCTATTATAATATTTTGCCTGTACATAGCACAAACCTCTGTACAGAGGCTCAACTATAATTTTTGAAATATATAACTTAGAAGTGGATTTATCCATGTTTTACGAGAACAGAGGGGAGAAGTTTTAAGAAAAAAAAACGCCGATAATTATTTCAATTGGTTGTAACTCTGAAAATAATGTGAATTTTTCAAAAACCATAGTTGAGCCTCTGAACAGAGGTCTGAGCTATATGCAGGCAAAATATTATTATAATAGAAGCATTTTCCACAAAAGGAGAACATTTTGAAAAAAGGTTTATTCTAAGTTATTTTTTTTTCCGAAATATTTTATTTAAATAATTTTTTTTGTCAAAATGTTCTTAAAACAATTTTATACATGTATTCTAATCCAAATGACACTAAATATCATGCAAATTATCCATTTATTTGCTTTTTTAAATTCACGGTTCCGAACGTAGTCGGATACCTTAATCGATTCTTGTCTATAGATAAGTTCGACTTTGTAAACAAAGTAATACTTTCGAAACTAGAAGGAGTGCTAACATTTTTTCTGGTCTATGTTAATCTTTGATGAATCATGAACATTCTATAAAATTTTTGACACTTGGAACTGTGCGAGAAAAAGGTGCCTCATAGATTTCAAGTTTAGAATATTGCCAGTGGAAGGTCATATTGTAGCTGTGATGTGCCAAATTGTCGCGGTCGGTCAAATTGTAGCTGTGGTGTGTTGGTGTCTAGCAACAAGGTTTAGAATGAAACGCACTAGGAATTATTTGAAATAATTCCATACATGCAGAATTAAGGGTGAGTGAGTGAGTGAAGATTAACGTCGCACTGTTCAGCTACACGAGGGCTTTTGGCGACGGACCACGTAATTTTGAACCATGGTCAAGTGACGTGGATGACACCTGAGCTGGCACCCCCTCTCCTAACTACCACACCACACCAACGGGAGGACGTTTCAGCTCTCGACAGATTTAGCGTGCATCGCTGCCCTAAACGGCGGGTCTTTAGTGGTACTGGGCTCGAACTCGTGACAAAGCCAGCCACGATCCGATGCCTATACCACTCGGCTACCGCGGCCTGCAGAATTAAGGAATAGAAGTCAAAAGTACAGATTTAAAGTTTTATTATATATTAATTTTGCATCGTTTAAAAATATTGATGTGAAGTAAATACAGCAAGTTTTTCTTAGTTTTAAACCGAAAGAAGTATTATTCTTTGTATTGTCAAGAAGATAAAATACGTAATCTAAGTATTTTTAAATACAATTTATATATTGTATATAAACTTATCAACGAAAATTATACTTTTGTGTTAAAGCTCACATCTTAATACAATATTTTTATTATGTAATGCTTATTAATACCGTTTTCATTTATCATTCACGAAGTAGAATTTAAATTTGTAATTTTCTATTATGCATTGAAATAGACAGGGCTGTTTTTAACTTCTCTGGCGCCCTAGGCACTTCAAATTGTTAACCCCCCCTCCCTCACTATTTCCAGAGCACTTCCTCCTTCAGTTCTTACCTTGTCAGTTTTGTCTCAATAGAGACCGCTTAAAAAAATTTTCACATGCTAGGCACAGGCCTAGCATGTCTAAGCGGAAAAAGCGGAAATAGAGTTATTTCCATGGAAAAAGAGTTATTTCAGTTTGGGGCTCATGATCAAATTTTTGATATGAAAAGGAATCCATGGTACACAGTAAGTTTGAGGACCACTATTTTTCAAAATATTTTTTGTAAAATTAGCATTGTCTAATATTAAATATTTTCTGAATAAAAGGCACGATTTCACATTTCAGGTATCCGACTAATTTTGGAACAATGATTTAAAAAAAGCTCATAAATGAATAATTTTCATGATATTTAGTGTCACTTAGATTAGAATACATGCATAAAATTGTTTTAAGGACAATTTAACCAAAAAAAAATGATTTAAATACAATATTTTGGCAAAAAATTAACTTAGAATAACCTTTTTCAAAATGTTCTCCTTTTATAAAAACTTCTTCTAAAATAATAATATTTTTCTTATATAAAGTGAAGACTTCTCCAGTTTGAATTATTTTTTTTTTGAAAAATTCACATTATTTTCAGAGTTACAACCAATTGAAATAATTATCGACGTTTTTTTATTAAAATTTCTCCCCTCTGTTGTCGTAAAACATGAATAAATGCACTTCTGAGAGTTGTATATTTTAAAAATTATAGTTGAGCCTCTGTACAGAGGTCTTAGCTATGTACCGGTAAAATATTATTATAATAGAAGCATTTTTCACAAAAGGAGAATATTTTGAGAATGGGTAATGTTCATTTTTGTCAAAAAAAATATTGTACATAAATAATCTTTTATAGTAATATTATTCTTAAAACAATTTTATATACATTTTCTAATCTAAGTGACACTAAATATCATAAAAATTATCCATTTATACGCTTTTGAAAAATCACGGTTCCGAACGTAGTCGGATACCTTAATCGACAGATGATTACAGTTATTTATTGATGCTCAAAACAAATGAATTGAGGCTAATAGAAAGCAATTTACTTTTAATCTAAGGTCTTCTAAGTAACCATCGAAAAAAGGAGCAAAAATATCTGTTAGCATTTTAAATAATTTAATGCGCATATAATATATGAACGTTTGATAAAGTGCGTGACTGATTAAGATTGCCTAGTAAGAGAAGTTCTTTATGTGTTTCTTATAGCGTGTTTTTAAATAAGACTGTGTGTGTGTGGAGCATTTTCATCACGTACCTTTTTTAATTTCGTGAGCTGTTTTGGTGTTGAATTTATTAAAGAAGTGAAGAAGCACTGACAAAGTAAATTATGCATGTGGGTCGAAGAGAGGCAGGATTTTTTTTTTTTTTTTTTGTATAACTGAGAAAATGCGTTGGTTGTTGTGTTGAATCATGTAGCTTTTCACCAATAATAAGAATTTTCAAAATAAAATGCTTCAATAGGAAACTTTTAACTTAATAGCAGGGGTCAGCAACCTGGTAGTTGTGGCGTGCCAAACCAATCTACCAAATGATTCAGGCTGCCACACTACAGGAAATATTCGAAACAATTCAATTCCTTCGGAAGCGCATGCAGAGTCAGGGAATAGATGTTAAGAATATGGATTTAGAGTTTTATTGTATATTATTTTTGCATTATTTAAATATATTTATTAACGTAAAAATAAGCAACACGAAATACGACTATTCCTTCAACATAAATGAAAAATTAAATTTGTACATATATTATGTATTTTTTAAGAATGTTTATTAAAATAAGAAGCAACAGCACATAAAATATAAGTATTCCTACAATGTAGTAAAACAAAAAAAATTGTCCCTGCAGTTTTACTTAAAATTGCAATATTTAGAGAATATTTTGTGACTTTCAATTAAACACATGATTATGAATGTTCAGTTGTTAAACAACTTCTTTGTGGTCTCAAAATATATTTCATATGAGAAAAATTTTGTCCACATACATATGTAGTACCAAAAGTGGCAAAGCAGTCATATGCAATTTTCTTCAAACAATTAAATCACTTCGGCATTGACATACAGAAATTTAAATTAGCTGTCGATTTATTGATAGATTTATTTATCTTCCAGATCTTTTTATAATTCCGTAAATTTTACTTTTAATAATTCTGAAAATTATTTTTTATGAACCGGCAATGAGCGAGGCTTCATTTTACAAGTATCCCACAATCGCTTTGATTTTAATGCTAAGAATAAGACATTTAAGCAGAGGATATTGTTTTTTTTACATAATCATACAAACTACGCGCAAGTAGATTCGTTTAATTATAAAGAATTGAAAGTAAGAAATCACCTATAAATAAAAATACGTGAGGTGCAGGGAGGAGAGACATAGTAATTAAACTTTATCTCTTTACTTAGTAGAGTGCCACTGAGGAATTATAACGCTGTCATCCTCATCATCAGTTAAAATACTTTACTTAATAGGTGAGATGCTGCTAACGCTTCAGCTATCTCTAACTTAACTGCTAACTCTTTGCTTCAGCTAAGACAATGAAATGAATGGGTTCAAGAGATTTTGATAGTAAAGAATGACCCAGAGTTGTCATTATATAACAAATATTTCCTTGTTTTTTCCATCGTTCTGATCTGAGCTTGATTCTTCTCCCAGTATGCGTCGTTCATATGCTTTGCCCTCTGCATAGTCATCATCTAAAAGATCACCAAGTGCAGAATCTGATCTATTCATCAATTTCAAAATTTCTTCTGTGAACGAATTTGTTTCCCTTTAGACACCCGAAAAATTTTTTGGTTAAAAGTTAGAACAATATTCCATGGAAATTAATAAAATGTGTTTGAAAAGTTTATTTAAAAAAATAAAAATTAAAAAGATACCTTACTAACTCCCACCGGAAAACAGCAATTTTTTTTTTTTTTGGGGGAAGCGATATGGATGCAAATATCTGTGCAGAGGATAAAAAGGCCATACCCCTCAACAAATGTAATAAAAATGAAATTAATTGCAAGAAAAGAGCGAGAGAAAGACAAAAAAGGGACTCATCCATCGCGACCCCAAGAAAATTTGGTATTAATTATATAACTAAATATTTCATTTTTATGTAGGCTTCCATCAAAATTATTGAAACAGAAAAGAAAACTCACATAGCAAGTACTTACCTTCACAGCTGCAGTGACTCAAGTAACGCCCAACCGGCACGATCTTGCGGGTAACGAAATCCTGAGGCTTCAAGCAACATTTTAATAGAGTATAATTATTATTTTTGCTATTTTACAAATATTCAAACATCAAGACAAAAATTTGCATCTAAGCATTTAGAAATATATCTATAATTTCTTTCTTACGACAAATAAAAAGAAGACACATCACTTCGTTGTATTTGTAAACAAAACTAGATTTGCCTGCTAAAAGTAAAACATGAACTACAACCACCGTCTGTTGATAGATAGTGATACTTTTAACTTTCTGGAAACCCGCTCACTCGCTCGATTCGGCCTTTTTTACATACGACGATTCCAGAAGCAAAAATGTATAAGAATATCTCACCCGCACGATCGTGCGGGTTAGGTCTTAAGGGATACGGGGTAAATTAGTTTTTTATTGGCTTACCGACATATAAGAAGCATTGGTTTGCTACATTTTTCAATACACGTGAGATTAAGATACGATTGATAAATCGGTTAATTTACAGGTTTTCCAACTGCATTAAAGCACAAAAGATAAGTTATTCTACCTTTTGATACCTTGAAATCAGAAGCAGAAGTCTCATTTTTAAAACTATATTTTGTGTTTTGATACAGTAAATTCCATATCATAGATCATCCTCTTGTTTTTCTATGCAATAGATTTTACTAATAACTTTGTGAAAAAAAATAAGTACCTGGATCATCTCTGTATTGACTACTAAGACTTTCTCCACCGATTTTCATATTTTTTAAAAAAATAGGTAGTTTTCTCTTCTTATTTGTCAAACAGTTCGAATAGATAAAAAAAGTGGTTTTTTTTTTAGCTGACTTTTGTTTCATGCCTGATGTAATTCATTTAATGAACCAATTACAGGAAGGTGTAAGAAGGTCATGGTTACAATTCTCTTGAATATATTCATATCAAATACCAGCTACATATTAATGATTTGGGAAAGAAAAACATTCTTGATACAATATTAAAAGCAAACGCTTGATGCATGTTACATGAACAATACCCTGGACCTGAAGGCCTAGAATGTACACTGACGGCTCTCAAATACAAGGCAACACTGTGGCTGGTGTTTATAATAAACTGTGGGACACTTCATGTCGAATTTTGATGCAAGGGTTCTTGTAATCTAACTAGCTCTGGAAAACTTCGAGATAATGATCGATTGTTTCTCTAAAGCAGCTATTCTAGTCGATTCCAAATCTGCCATGCAGGCTGTAGTTATATGTCATGTCACAAACACTCAGATTATCTCAGAAATAAGACAAATTTTGAAGTTTCCTTACAAATACAACAAAGCAATAATTTTTCACGTTTATTTTACAGTATTTTGCTTATAATTTGTCTCACTATTTGCACTGCTGACTTTCGCCAATTCAGTTTTTCAGCACATTTTGCCACTTTCACACTACATTTCACTTTATATAAATTGTTAAATTTGACAGGCATAATCATAGGTTTTCTTCTCAACTTCTTAGGTATGGTTTTGATTTTGGGTCACATGACTAAAACTAACAAAGATCTCGTAAGAATTTCAATATATACAACACTTTTCTCTTTATATACAAATTTAACTCGTAAATTAACTGATGAAATTAAAAAAAAAGAAAAGATAAATTTATGCCCCATACACACACACACAATGCAAAACATACCAGCCTCAAAGTATAGTAGACTGCACGCAACATGTATATGTGTATATAGTAAATGACTCTTAAGCATGGAACATACTGGAACCACATCCTCAAATACCTTTTATGAATCTTTTAGAGATTTCTTTTTCCAGATGTGTATGTAAGCATTCCCTGATTCCATGAGAGGTAGTATTGCATTTGGAAGTCATATTTTCTTATAACCAAGAAATTATATTTTGAAATGCCAAATATAAAAATGAGAAACGGGAAAACAGGTTTATTGTTTTTCAAATTGTACAGTATATTCGAGATTTATATCTTAGTTTCTCCCTCTAATGTTTATCATTTCTTATTGTAAACAACATTTTTTTTATTTATTTCCTTTCTCTTGTGATTTCTCGACAAAATCGGAATTATGAAAACGTTTTGCTCTGTATGTTTCTATTACTTTTATTGATTTTTTAATCCGGGCAATCTTCTCTAAATCGAAAAGACAAAACAGAAGATCACTCAATTAAATAAATAAAAAAAGAGAATATATTTCACAATTTAAAATACATCTAACAAATGTTAACTATACAGAGTACTTAAAAGTATGTTACCAGTGGCAATAAAAAGCATTATTGTCAATTTGAATATGTTAAATGGGAATATTATTTTACTTTTTTTATTTGTTTATACTCCTTGTTATTAGTTTTGTACACCTCTAATTTATTACATTGCCTCAATAATATACATAGTTGAAGGGTGAGTATTAAGTTTGATACAAAAAAAAAAACTAACGCGCTAAAACTATCTTTTCTAGAATCCAAAGCTCAAAAAAGTATGAGATATTACTTTTTTTTACTATGTTTAATCTCTATTATGTTATGAATAATGTGTATGAAATGTGTTATATGTGTAAAATTTCATGTTCATTATTCTATATCCATTATTGCATCAAAGGTACTTAGATTTATTCAAACAATTACTCGAATACAACTCTTAATTTTAATTTTTATATTTATCAAGAAAAAAATATGGTAAAGTTGAAAAATCACATAACTATACGAAAGATTAAAAAAATAAAAAAAAAGAACTGCAACTAAAGAAGTGTTTTAAAAAACGCATTTCCTTCATTCAGTACACACACCTCCTTTTATGTAGCCGTAGGACTCATGGCGTATTCTAGATTGTTAGTTAAACAAAAGATCTAATTAATATCTATTGTGTAAATAATAATTCAATGGGGGAATATATATATATATATATATATATATATATATATAATATATATATATATATATATATATATATATATAGTAAATGATTATCTCACTACAATTGCTATTCTGAATATAAATTGTTACATACTGATAAATCAACAAACAGTTGTAAATCACAAATTTGATATAAAATTTAAAAAGCTGTATTTTTCCCCGTGTTTTACAAAATGAATTGTGTCATTACCAAGAATAAGGTTTTTTTTAATGTTTCTAAACATATTGATACATTCAGATATATTGGTATGATTTAGGCTACTCCTTATGCCTATTTAAAATATATTGATATAGAAAGAAGTATTTTGGATAAGGAATTACGCACATTTAATAACTTTTTTTTTTTAAAAAAAAGAAACTATTTTAACTATGTTATAAATAAACGACTCCAAAGTTCTTGAATTAATATTTCTATAATCCGATAGCTTAAATAATGTAAATGTAAAGAGTGGGAAACACAAAATTTTGAAATAAATTAGTTCTTTTATTACTTTTTTATCCAGCAAAAAAATGTGATAAAGTGAAATTAATTTTTTAAAAAATATATAAGAGTTTTTACTCCTTAGCTTCGATCCCAAATTATTGTGATACATTTTGTGGATTCAAATAAGAATTAAAAAAAGGCTTACGTAATTCTTTTAAAAAGTTTAGAAAATAAGTTAGTGAAGTAAAAAACTTTATAGGAGAAAGAACACACAAATTTATAAGCGAATATTAAGTTCTGTACAATTGTGCATTTTGGAGGATTTTATTAATTATTTTTATTTCAAGAGTATTGTAGTCTTTAATGTTTTCTATCTAAATTCTATTTTACTACGGAGTTAAAAAATAAATTTCTAGAATTTGTAACAGGATTTCTTAAAATGATTTCATATTTTAAACAAAAAGAAATTAGTACGAAAATACAAAATGTTTAATATCAGAAATATATTACAATACATTCCATCAGTTAAAAACAGTTTTTATTATTGTTTAATATCGTTTCTTGTTCTTTTTTATACCGCATTCTTTTCTTCTCGAAATTCATTACCGGACAATATTACTTGTTTTCACAAACATCTTTCTTTAAATTGGAGAGTAAAATACTTTTTGCTCTAAGCACTAGCTTTTGCTGGGCACTAGAAGGTATGTTTTAGCGTGAGCGGCTGGAATTCAGGGAAGTTTTTACACTGTATGTGATATCTTGTTTTACAAGGATGAATTTCCATGCCTTTGTTATGACGAGTTTTTAGTCTTGTGATTGTGGACGTTGTGATTTTTGGGGAGTCGAAGTCTGTCATGAGTGGTCCCTTAAAAGAATAGGGTAAAAATATTGATCTGGCCACAGCATTTGCATCAGCAAGTGGGATGATGGTAGTACAAGGTTGGCCATGGTCTCTGGCTTCTTTGGCCAAAGAATCAGCATACTCATTTCCTTCGATATTTACGTGCGCATGTATCCAATGTAGCAAGCAGGATTTTTCCTTGTAATGCGTTTGTTAGTGTATGAAGTTTAGGGTGGATGTGATGTTGGTTAGGTTATATTGATGGTTATGAATAAATAATTATTGTATTTTGTTATTTACGTCTATTACTTTTCTTCGAACGAAAAAACTGGAATAAGTATTCGATATTATTAATTATGACAAACTATATTTAACATTCAGAACTAACATTGACCGAGGGATCCACAGAGAAAATTTGTTGAGAGCTTATTTATATATATATATACACACACACACACACATATATATATATATTGACAGTTTTTTTAAGCTCTTAAACATTTCATCAACCTTTAACAATCGCGAGTTGTCCATCAAACCATTCGACATATTTCGGTCGATTTTTCCATCCGAAATAATAATAATAAGTTACATTATCATTATCCTCATGTATAGTATACTGTTTTTTTCTCTTTTTGTATTACATATATTTCCTTTTAACAGTATGGTAGACCGTGCTTAGAAGATAAGAAGCAATCATAAAGTATGGCATTGTATATTGTCACTTTCATATTACATATATTTCCTTTTAACAGTATGTTAGACCGTGCTTAGAAGATAAGAAGCAATCATAAAGTATGGCATTGTATATTGTCACTTTTATATGGCATTTCAGTTCATCTAAAATTGTAACCTACTTCAGACCTTTTTAGAAAATTTACTGTTTTGCTTATGAAAAAGAAAACTGAGAATTTCATTCGAAATTTTGTCGGGTTTATTATGATCTGATATAATATATGGCATTAATAATTTTCATTTAACCCAATGCAATAATTTCGGGTGTTACTTCAGATAAATCCAAAGCCTTAGAAGTTGTAATTCGTATGCGTATTAAACTATGCTATTTATTTCGTTCAATGAATTTTAAACATGAAAAGAAATTTGAAAAAATAGGAATACATAATACATCCAAAAGCTATTATTATTAACTAATCTTTTGAAATCTATTCAGTCAGATACTAAGATAAAGTTATAATAAAATTATTTAAGTGTATATAAATATAAATTTTTCAACAAAAATAATTTAACTTAATTTAAGAGTTAAATTTAAGAAAAATAAAAAAATTATAATGAACTATGTGGATACTTTAGGGAAGGGTAAGTCAACATATGGGCTCTTTTTTATTAACAAATAGTGTACAAACAAAAGGAATCAAAACATTTTTACGAAATTAAAATGTTCCGTTCCTTTCTTTACATACTATAGATTTTCAAAAACTCTTAAAATCGATGGTTTTTCGCCGCCTTTCTTTCAACACATATAACAGCAAAGCTTGAAAACCTAGATTCCCACACAAAAATCGTAAACAATACAGACATTTCATTTTTAAGAACCACTCCTTGCTAGAAATAGCAAATATATTACGATCAAAAGCTTAATGTCTTCTAAAATTTGAAATTTCTGTAGATATAACTATATTTGAGGTAACTCATTGTGTAAGTACCATTTTTTTTCATGATTGAACTGTTTTAAGCCCTTCACCGGTCAATTTTTTTACCCAAAATGCTTTAAAAGAAGGCAAACCTTTTAATGTATATAATTAATCCCCACGCCTAGTAAAAAAAGAAAAGAAAATAGAAGAATTTAATTTAAATTTTACAGTTTTTACACCATTTTTTATTTTACAATTGTTGAACAAAAAAAACTCTTTAATGTTTGCATTTTGTAAGTACGCTCTATAAGATATGAAGAATTTTTCATATATCTCAGAAAAATGTTTATGTAAATACTTTCTTAAATGGTTTAGAACTTAGGGGGGGGGAGTGTTCCCCCCTCCGAAAAAGGGTCCAGATAATCAGCAAACAGTTCTGAATCTGTATCCGAATTTAATTCATCCTTTCACAAAAAAGAGTTTTTGTTGTTTGTGTTATCCGTTATTTCAAAATTCGACGTTTCAGTGCAAAAACATTGCATTTAGTAAAGAACAATTTTAAGAATCTAAATCCTTGCCTTCATCAAAGAAAAATTCCCTTTTTCACCACAAAGAAATTACCAGATGAAAAGCATTCTGGTACCCTAGCACTAAATAATATATCATCATAAGAATTAGAAAATATGCGCAAACCAAAGAAAGAAAGAAAATATCAGTGCCCGTACAATGTACGGGCAAACCGATTAAAGGGTTTAAATAAAAAAAATGTAACTAATCTTACTGTTCATATGTGTCTTTCTGTAAAAATTGTATGTAAGATTGCATCTTTCAATTATCCAAGCAAAAATTAAATACATGATGAGAAAACTAGTTGGTAAGACTTTCGTTAACACGCGTAAGATGACAAAAATAGAGGAATCACATAAATGATAAAAAGTAGAAGAAAAAGCTACCTGTGGGTAAAATATTGATACATTAAATGAATACAATTGTCCTTAATCAGTAACCTTCAAAATAAATTGAGATCAAATAAAATATAGTTTCAAATATCATTTATTACGCCTAATGTGTAGCTAAGGGGTTTTATTAATGAAAGAGTATCAAATATTAGTAACTAAAACAAATAATATTGTTCGCATTCAATAGTTCAATTAAAATTCAAATCAATCCTAATTCAAAAAAAAAAATTAGGATATTTTCTTGTTACAAGAATGAGTGGTATATATACATTTCGAGTAAGAAATGTTTTCTACAATATATTACAAGAACGAATAACACGTATTCGTATTTCAAACAATATAATTACAATTTCATTTAGTTCAACTCAAAACGAAGAGAAAAGTAAAGAAAAAATATACAGAATAAACCAATGGAAAATATTTTAAATATTTATCATTTCAAATAAGATTTGTGTAAGATATTTTTAAACTTATTTAAAAGTGTTTTTTTATAAGTTAAAGATTGTTCTTTTTGTAAAGTTCTAAAAATATTTAGTTCAAACAGTAAAGGTTAAAATTAAGGAAGAAGAGATTTTGTGAATTTTCACTTTTACAGGATATTATTTAGAAATATAAAACTATACTTCATACATCGAATTTTTTTATAAATATAGAAATGAAATTAACTCAGAAATATATAATGGTGATGCCTAATATGTAAGTATCCTTTTTATTAATAACTATACGAATAAAAATATTAAATTCAGTAAATGAAAACGAATAGCTAGTTTTCAGTTTACGAACGTACTTGTAACGCCATGTCCATTTAAATAAGATTTTTTTTAAAAAAAAATGTAAATCTGAATAGCAAGAAGAAAAAAAAAGCTGTAAGAAATGGAATTAAAAATTTTTACTTGCTAACTTGAACACTTTTTGTGGTACTCATTCAAAAAAAAAAGATATTTTCTTCTCCTTTCCACACGTCTGAGATGATTCAGCCAGTTACATTTCATAATTTCTAATACATTAGTTCTTTTCTCTAAGTGCAGTGGTGGGCAAGCAGAGGGCCGCCAAGCTCTGTACTTTGGTGAACATACATTTGAGCGCTAAGTTTTTCTTGTATAAGGCTAACTTGAGTAAATATAGAGGCAATGCAAAAGGTTGCAGACGCTAACATATAAGTTGCGAGGAGAATTTCAGCAAAACATCTCACCAGTGATTTAAAAAAAGTGTTTCTGAGTACATTTGTATCATTAAACTGATTAGATCTGTGGTCCCCAACCCCTGGGCCGCGGCCCGGTACCGATCCGGGAATCAAATGGTGTCGGGCCACCTAAAAAAGAAATTAAATTTTTTCTATTTTATTTACTATGGTGTATTTCTCTCAATTTTGTGCGACTTTTCACAGAAATCAATGTATATTCCATGTGAAATCATTTCATATTCCTTTTTTGGTGTTATTGTACTTTATTCATAAGACATATTTAAATACAATTATAAATTTAATTTATTAAGTAAAAAAAAACAATCTAAAATATGAACAATCATTCCCCCCTCTACAACTGACCGCGGTAAAATTATCTAACATTGACCGAGCTGCGGCGATTAAAAGGTTGGGGGTAGCAATGTAGTACTAGATGATATGAAATCAGCACAATAAATAAATTTAATAAAACTGCCAGTATTTTATTTAACTTATATTTAATGATATTGATGGTGAAATTGATACTTTTCCGGAGATGTAAAGTTAACTACTGAATGCAATCATTTTAAAAGGGTCCAGCCCTCCAGTATTTTCCGTGTCCACAATGTGTCACTCGAACCAAAATAATTGCCCACCTCTATCTAAGTGCATCCTGTTTCAATTTTTAGAGAAACATATCTTGAACATGTCATCGATTAGAATTCAATTTATTCATTTTGGAATTTTTCGTCTAGCATCTCAAGTTAAGAAGCCATGCATAGAGTAAAAGGTCGCTTTTAATTGCACACTTATTTATTGTTCCCCGTTTCTGAGTTTCAAACGATTGATTAAATCTTGTAACGTAGTCCATTACTTTCTCAAGCCAACAAGAATAATATTTAATGTGTTTTAACTTTCAAATCATAAATTTATTCTCAGTAATCCCCTGCCACCCAGTCAGATTTATTTTTAATTCTTCCAAGTTTCATTCGAAATTTATACTTCCTTTTTAATAAACTGTATTGATTCATCGTCCTTTTCTCCATTACCCAAGGTAAAATTAACGTCACAAGTGTATATTTTAGATAAATCAAGAACAAAATAAGAAATAAATCCGTGCACGTGCCGAAACCAAACAAATCAAAAACTCTATGAGCAGCTTTATTTACGTCAGCAGCAGGTGCTTACAGTTTTAACAGAATTTGCGGCGTGTGGGCACAGCTGGTAATAAATAAAGTTATAGAAGTTTTTTTTGTCCGTGTGTTTGGTTTTTTTGCTTTTTATTAAAAAATGTAGCGACGTATTTATACTCGTATAGTCAGCAAGAAAATCCAAATATTTGCCTTATCGTTAGTTACTAAGTTATCCGACTACATTCGGAAACGTGATTTTAAAAAAGCGCATAAATGGATAATTGTCATGATATTTAGTGTCACTTAGATTAGAATATACGTATAAAATTGTTTTAAGGACATGTCAAAAAAATTATTTAAATACAATATTTTGGCCAAAATTTACTTCGGAAAATATTTTTCAAAATGTTCTCCTTTTATAAAAAATGCTTCTAAAATAATAATATTTTGCTTAGATAAAGTAAAGACTTCTCCAAAGAGTCTCAACTAGGATTTTTGAAAAATTCACATTATTTTCAGAGTTATCACCAATTGAAATAATTATCGGCGTTTTTTTCTTAAAATTTCTCCCCTCTTTTGTTGTAAAATATGGATAAACCCACTTCCAAGTTATATATTTCAAAAATTCTAGTTGAGTCTCTGTACAGAAGTCTGAGCTATATATACAGGGAAAATATTATAATAGAAGCATTTTTGAAAAAGGAGAATATTTTGAAAATGGGTCATTCTATGTTCATTTTTTGTCAAAATGTTGTACTTAAATATTTTTTATTGTAATAATATTCTTAAAACAATTTTATATACGTTTTCTAATCTAAGTGACACTAAATATCATAAAAATTATCCATTTATACGCTTTTGAAAAATCTCGGATACCTTAAATCATAAACTAAAATTTATCATAATATTTTTTAGTTCAAACCTAAAAAAATTATAACATAGTTAAGTTATTCTGACACTGGTTGGAGTACTCGTTCATTTGGTACTCAAGCTAGGATAAATTTTAAAAATAAAAGCCGACACAACCCAGCTAACGTATGAGATTTTTATATGTGTGAATGGTAAATAAAAGTATCTCCACATAATTCAGAGAAGTAAGAAGCAAAAACAGACCTTGCTGTTATGAGATTTAATGTGCGTCAAAGTTATGCGCAGAGAAGCGGTAACCTTTAGTAACAAAAGAGAGAGAGAGACACTTCCGCTCTTTAACTGTAAAGTTAGAAATTAGTTGTTTAAAAACCTCTCATTGATACTTTTTCTCGACATATTTTAAAGAGAGTCAGAAAGTCCATCCGCGTGAAAACCATATCGCTTGCATCGAAAGATTTCTGGATTTAAAAATAAACAAAATTGTGTTAATTCGTGTTTTTTTTCAGCTCTATTTTACAAAATTCTCTAAATATCAGCTAATTAGCTCACATTCTCAAAACAGGATCAATCTTTTTCTTTTTTTTTTTAAAAAAAATTGAATTACGCAGAATAAAAATCATGAAATATCTCGTTCAAAAAATCGGCAGCAAGGATTATATATACCAAAAATTCGCTTGAACATTAAATTTAAAAAAATGAATTTTTTATTCAGTTTTGAGTAACTGCTTCTGGTTGCACATCACCTTCACCAAATTTCGTGTGTCCAAATTTCTATCCGTCTTTGTACTACACCGTAACACACACAAACACACATTCTTTTTTATTAATACAGATCCATCAAAGTCTTTATTGAATGATATTCAAAAAGAAAAAAGCCAGAAAGGAATTTTAAAATATCAAAATTAATTTGGTATTCGTAAAATAATTTAAAGGATTTGCCTTTTCCTATAGGATTGCATTATAATATTAAAATACAATCTTGAAAAATTTTTTGTAAAAATATTTGTTCTGAATTGTAGAGTCTTAAAAGCCCATTAGGTACCGTTGTTGAAGAGAACCACTTCCATTTTGAAAATGCTTGTGGCAACAGTCAATGTGTGTGTTTTCTTTTTTCAAAATGTAAATGTGTACTTGTGAAATGTGTTGCTACGTGACTTAATACTTACTACGTGAAATATTCTATTCTCGGTGAAGTGAACTGTATATCGTGAAATATTCTTCTCAGCTGTGAAATATTCCTTCAACAATATCAAATTGAAGTTGATTCATCATTGTGTCTATTTTCTTGCATTATACTGAAATTTGAAAGTGAAACTTTTTGGGTTAATACACTTTCATATAGTCCTCTTATTTTATCTTTTGTGCTTCTACGTGTATATTTTCATTTTGTAATGAAAATAGTTTATTAGGCCCAAATTCCAGTCAGAATATGATAAATTAACTAACATTTCTTTAATCCGAGCAGTGTCAGTCAAACATCTTCTGAAATAGAATTTATAACAAGATTCAAAATATTATACATTAAGTGAACAAAAATAGCAGATGGCTTTTAATAAAAATGTTCAGTTTGGAATAATTTAGAAAATTCCAAAAGTCAATGATGCACAGCTATATTCTGCAATGGAATTGAGAGAATAATTTTAAAAAGATAGAAAAACGATAATTTACAACAAAACCATTCCAAATAGGCTTATTAATGACATAATAATAAAATGGGGGAAAACAGTTGGATAAATAAAAGAAATGCAAAAAATAACGCTTCTTCAGAATATTAACAGTACCATATGGTGCATTTCTCTGCTGAAATTGCGGATACCAACAGAAAAGTTTAGAAAGAATCTGAAGATTTTGAGAAACAATTGTTTGAAAATTCTGTATAATTTAATCCTACCTACGATATTTTTTGGATTACGGTTAAAGGGCAAGTTAAGGTATGTTTAATGTATGCATTCATTTCCTAAGTTCGTATGATTCCAACTGTTATCCTTATACATTTTACAACAAAAAGAACACAAATAAATTACAAAGAATCACGTCAGATTTCTTCATGGCCCTATAAAAAGATAAATAAAGACTACTTGAGTGCACATTATAGAGCTCCAAAATCAATTCACTTGAAGTTGAGAAGCAAGCTCGAGTTACAACTGCATCTTGGGTTATTTTTTTTAAGTATTTACTATCAAATAAATTAAAGTAAATTTAATATATATCACTCAACTGGGAAAAAAACTTTTTTTATTCGAACTTTATTTAAATTTTTCTATTCCTTCAATATTATTTTTTAAAGTGAAACTTTTATTTTCGCACGAAGAATGTTACAGAAAATTAATATATCTTCATAAATGTATAAAACACGTTTTGCTTTTTATTTCTTTTATCAACGTTTTTGCTATGCAGGAAGTTTATCTGTGGTTAAAATAATTCCACAACGGTAAAACTATTAAAATACTTGAAAATATCACTTAAAGCAGTTTTAAAGTTCGAATGAACCCAAATTAATGCTAAAAAAAGTTGAGCTTTTAACTCTAAATTTTACAGATATTTTTAGTATTTCTTGTACAATGCCCATGCTTTGCACAGACAGCCTCTCTTGCTTCAAAGGTCTTATAAGGAAATCTTTAAGATTATATTAGAAATAAGAAAAGCGTTGCAAGAAATGTTTTTTTAAAGAATTAAGCCTATTGCCATTTTGAATTCTTGAATGTAATGTTAAATCTGTGGAAATTCTTCTCAAACAGACTAGAGTGTCGAATAATGCAGAATAAAATGCACTCAAAAGTGAAAAAAATAAAGAAGGGTTTTCTGGAATTTCATATCTTATCCCATTTCTGAAAACGTTTCTAAATATTTTAAAAAGTTTTCAAAAGTAAACAAAATATTGGAATAGAAATACGAAGTCTCGGAAGTCTTTCAAAGAAATGTAATTCCACAGAAACCTTCATTATTATTTTTTCACTTTGAATGCATTTTATTGCATTCAAATCGATACATTACGTATGAGGAGGAAAGTAAAATTTTTCTGTAAGGTAAACATTGCATTCATAAAATTCAAAATGCTTCATAGATGGGAGTCTTAACATCTTCAAAGTTAGCTGCTTCCGATTATATTTTTATGATATAAATACATGTTCTGCAGTAAGAAATACTCATTAAGATTACACTGTACCATACAAATTTCAAAAATACACGAAATTTTTTTCTTTGCATTCTTTTGTGGCTTATATCATTGGAAAGTGTGCCACCAAATTTCAGATTGGTTAACAAATGAGTTCTTAATATATTTGAAGTTTTCTGAGCTTAGGTTTCGGTTTCACTTTAAAGCATTTTTCCACTATTAAATTGAATTAAATAAAAATATTTTGGAGCACAATCAACTCTTTCAGGGTGAAATGGTTATTAATTTCAATTTTTATTACTAAATTCATTTCTGCTTGATTCTGTTTTGAGTATTTTGAGTCCTCATAGTTACTTATGATTGATTTCAAGACAAATTTTTGTTTTAAAAATAGCTTTATATAAAATATTTTTATAACTGAGAAGATTTATTATTAATTTTTCCTGTTGAGAAAATGCTGTGGTTAAAACGTTCTCAGGTTGATATGAGAAACAATATTTTGAAGAGATAGAATACTACTGAAAAAATGATGTATCTAAAAATCAGCCCGAATACAAGTATTCTGAATTCAGGTATTGCAGATAGAACTGAATATTTCCTTGATGTTCACAACTACATTATACTAAACATATGGTAGTACTATATTTTAGTATTTTAAAATTGTACAACAAGAGCTAAGACTTCCTATAAACTTCCCGAATTAAAACTGAAAAAAAATTAAATTTCATGAACAAACCTGGCTATTTTTAGCTTAAGTTAGTATTATTATTTTGTACACAAATGCTTTGTGTTTCAAAACTTTTGTGAAAATATTGTATTAAAATTAGGTTGAATAAACTGTCGTTGTAACAAATACTATCAATGTTATGGAAAAATATTTTTAAATTTAAAAATGTATTTTACGTCAGATTTAATTAAAATAGTGTTATAATGTAGATCTTAAGTTAGAAAATAACATCTTTAAAATTCAGAGCCTTACATACTTTGTTAGATTTTCCTTTATGACTTTACAAACTTAAAATGTTTTTCTCAGACTTTTAATTTCGAAGATATAAGTGTTTTATAATCCCTAAGGCTTTTTTCCTGTTCAAGATAGAGTCTTGAAATTTTTTGTGTATACTTCCAAATGTATTTTCTATAAAAGTGAGAAAGGATTTAGGTCTGAGATCTCTAGTTATTCTTTTAAAAAATGCTGAAGTTAATATTTAAAAAATTGTCATGTTTTTCCAGTTTTAACTAGAAAAATAATTATTAAAAATTAACAAGGGAACACACACACAGTTTTACCAAATACATACTAACTTTTGTTTGTAATAACCTACAAAAAATAACTCACTGAAAATGACTAAATATTTTTAAAAATTGAACATTTCGTAAAAATTTGAAAAAATTTCAAACATTCTTAATTTTTTTAAATTGTAAATAATAGCTGGTCAAACTGACTTTTTACTTTCAAAATCAACTTAATATAATCTGAATATAAAACACATAAATTATTTTTACTGTTACTGTGACTCAAAATTTTTATTTTGAAAAAGGGTACTGTGTAGTCGTAAAATAGGAAAAAACTTATAATAGCAGTTCTTAAACATCAAGAATATTATTCTGCGTTAAGGTCTCCGAGCAATTTCGATCAAAACACACATGTTGGGTTTTTGAAACGTTTTATTGGGTTTTAGAGCAATCTTTTGGCTTTACAAAACACATATTTAGTTCCTGCGTTGCATAGAAGCCGAGTTATAATAAATTACAAAAAATTAGAAAACCGGAAGTGGGTATTTAATCTCTAGTGAAGTGAGCATTAAAATCCATCATTGAGAGTCTTACAATAATATAAATGTATTTAGATGAAATTTTTTGAATCTGATATATATATAATTTTCCAGGTAAGTTATATATAATTTTCCAGAAGTGATTCTTACTGTATAAATTCTGTCTGAGTTATGGCCTGTTATTTCAATAATAGCTTCATATCTAACATTTCTTTTATTTATTTAATCAGCTCTAAAATTTTCACACGTAATAAAGCATTAAATTTTGGTACATTCTCTAGATCAGTGATACTCAACCTTGCGGCCCGGTTATGGCCCAATACACTCAAAAAATTCAATTTTTTAAGAACAATATTTTGAAGATTAGCATAAACTTATTTAATTTAATCATAAAATTTTGAGATATTAAAAATAGTTCTATTTAAATAGACCTGTATTGAACAACAACAACGAAAACGCAATTTTATTAGATGGAAATTCTATCAATGAAGCAAACAAACCTATCAATTTTTCTATCAATTCGCTTTTTTTTATAGTAAAATGTAAACAAGAGGATTGGTCTTAGATGAAAGAAAATCGAAGCTACCCCCAAACTCAGTAAAAATGCATAAAAGTAAATATTTTTTTGTGTGTGCTTGGTAGAAGGGTTAATAAAGAATTAAAATAAAAGCGCGTGCCGAAAATTAGAGTTTTAATATTTTTAACAATTTTGTTTTGTCCCATGCTGCTTTAATCCTGCACTGTTTTTTCCTCATTATACTCGTGTTGCATCCCGCGTGAAATACCTATTATATGTGTATGGCCCGGAGGGAAAAAGGTTAAGTACCCCTACTCTAGATAAATGTATGTAGCTTATTTAAATCATGCATTTATTGATATTTTATTATACTTATTTCGTCTGACTGTCCTAAAAACTTTTTAAAAACTGCTCATATTTCATCTATATTATAGTTGTAATATATATATATATATATATATGACGAAGCTGGTCTCTTCCCCCTAATTACTAACAGACCCCTTGCCCTTTGCCGACAGACGTTGGAAAAATTCCAGAATTTCCCTAATTGCTGGGAAAAAATTTCGTAACTGAGTGGTCAAAGATTTCGACCCTCTTTCCCAGGTCCGGACCGTCAAGAAAGAGATGCTGTAACATTGTGCTTTCGTTTCCCTCGATTCGGTGACGACAGCGTGTCTGAAAACTTACAATGTGCGTCTAGATATCGGCACCCATTGGGCTAGAGATCAACTGGGCTGAGACCGACAGGGATGGCAAAAGAACAAGAGATCACAGAAGGATGATTAGGCGAGAAATGGTTAGAGAGAAATATATATATAAGGGAGCGAGAGCGCCCGAGAGAAGGAGATTGGATCTGAGGGAGCCGTTGTGAAGCCCCTCCAGCGAGAGATTGGATTTTGGGGGAGCCATGGTGAGGTCCCTTCAGCGATAGAGGAAAAACGATAGGGAGACCGCAAAGTACGGCGGAATCCGAACTGGGGAGATCCGGGAACGGTCTGAGTCCCGATCAGCGATAGGAAAGCGATACTGAGTCCGCAAATTAAGGCGGATTCTGAACTGGAGAAACTTTACGTGGGGGAACCGATTTGGAGGTCCCTCCCGCTAAAGAATTGTGATTCAGTTATACCTTAGTCCGCGAAGTAAGGCGGATTTGAAGCCAGCGAACTCACCCAGACTCGGTGTGGAATTACCGAAGAATGAATGCATAGGACTTTTTTCTAGCTTGAAAATTCACATCATTATTTTTATGCGAGAGAGATGAGATATTGCAGCGAAAGATATTCGAAATTTGTGAACCCTTTTGCTAATTAATTGTGATAAAATATTTTTTTGATGATTTTCTTATTGGAATAAATAGTTTATTCCAGAGTTGTGTGAAGTCGTTACAATATATATATATATATAACCCACCTTATTTGTTTAATAATATCAGGTTTGTGTTTCACAGTTTGATTATGTGAGGAAGAGTAGGAGATTTTGCATAGCAGAGGTAATTTCTTTCTTGCTTCATTTTCTGTATCATCTCCAAATCATTTGCATACCTTCAGTGATACGGGAGTGGATGTTAAAAATATCGCACTGTAAATCAGCATTAGGGCTACTAGCGACAGACTTCATAATTTCGAAACACAATCAAATGACGAAGACGACATCTGATATGGCACCCCCTTCTCCTAATGCGGCCGCGGTAGTCTTGTGGTCAATGTAACGAACTCGCGGCCGGCGTGTCACGAATACGAGCCTAGTACGCACTGCTTAACTACATGAGGGCTTTTGCGACGGCCCTTATAATTTTGAACACTGGTCAAGTGACGAGGACGACACCTGAGCCGGCATCCCCTCTCTTAACTACCACATCGCACCAAGGGAGAACATTTGAGCTCGTGACAAATTTAATGTGCATCGCTCCCCTACACGGTACAGGGCTCGATCTCATGACATGCCTACCATGATTCGATACCTTAATCACAGGGCTACCGCAGCTCCCCTAGTACCGCTACAGACGCAGCGTGCCGAGGAGACCGATGCGCGTTAAATCTGTCGAGAACTCAAACGTCTTCCCGTCTGTGTGGTGAGATAGTTAAGAGAGGGGTGTGCCAACTCCGGTGCCGCTCTCGTCACTTGACCATGGGTTACTGGCGACAGACTTTGTAATTTCGAAGCACAGTCAAATGGACGTCAACTGAGCGGGCAATCCACTCTCCTAATGTGGCTGCGGTAGCCTAGTGGTCAAGGTAACGTATTCATGACCGGCGTGTCATGAGTACGAGACTAGTAACGCTGAAGACCCAACATGCAGAGGAGACCGATGCGCGTTAAATCTGTCGATTGATTGATTGATTGATTGAATATTAACGTCGCACTGTTCAGCTACACGAGGGCTTTTGGCGACGGACCACGTAATTTTGAACCATGGTCAAGTGACGTGGACGATGCCTGAGCTGGCACCCCCCTCTTCTAACTACCACACCACACAAACGAAAGGACGTTTCAGCTCTCGACAGATTTAACGTGCATTGCTGCCCTACACGACGGGTCTTTAGTGGTACTGGGCTCGAACTCGTGACAAGGCAAGCCACAATCCGATACCTATACCACTCGGCTACCGCGGCCATGTTAATTCTGTCGAGAGCTCAAGGGTCTTTCCGTTGGTGTGGTGTGGAAGTTAGGAAAGGGGTGTGCCAACTCCAGTACCATCCTCGTCACTTGATCATGGTTCAAAATTACGAGGTCCATCGCCAAAGCCCTCCCGTAACTGAAAAGTGAGACATTAATATTCTCTCATTCACTCACTGCCACTTTCCTAATATCTCCACCACTCCAGCTTGAGGAATTTGAGCCACGACAAATATAATCCGCCTCAATCCCTCTCCAAAGTGAATATTCATTGGTACTAGAGGTCGAACTTATCACACACCGTTCACGAGTTCCTGACCATCACTAAGTTACCTCGGCCGCTACATTCAGTGATACTCATCCAATAAGTTTCCTAGAAGATGCATTTTAAACTATTTAAATACACTGCTGGACAATTGCTAAGGACGGATCACAAATTGCTATGTAGCATAACATTAAGCGAGACATGAGGCCTAGTAGGATAAAATATAGTTGCCACACTGTTCAGATATTAGAATAAAGAATATTTATTGTTCTGGAAAGTACAAAAGCTGTGAAACTTCTGAAAGAGAAAAAAAATGTTCATTTGATCTGCGTACGGAGAAATGGAACAATGCATCTAAAAGTCAGCAGGCACCTTAAAGAAAGGTATCAGTACGGGATATGTCCACCATGGAGTGTGATGCAACATTCCACACGTCGTACCATACTTTGCACAACATTATCCAGCAGCTGTTGAGGCAATTTATCCCATTCCTCTGTGAGTGCACGGATGAGGGTGTTCTTGTTTGTCGGAGGATAGTTTCGACCAGCAACTTGCCTCCCCAAAGCATCCCACACATTTTCAATGGGGTTTAGATCTGGAGAACGCGCTGGCCATACGAGACGTTGAATACCCTCGCTGTCTAGACAATCCTGAATAGCGAGTGTTCGATGACATGTTGCGTTGTCGTTCATAAAAACAAATTTATCACCGACAGCACCACGGAAAAGACGAACATGAGGAAGTAGAACTTCATCAATGTATCGTTGGCCCGTCATAGTCCCATTCGCAACCACATGTAGGCGCGTGCGGCCATTGATCATGATGCCGGCCCACACCATGATACTGCATGTCGGATATCGGTCCTTTTCCTGGATATTTTCTGGACGATAAGCAGTACCACTCTCGCGCCAGATCAGTTGGCGTCTACAATCCGATGACAGACTGAACCTACTCTCATCTGAGAATAGTACGCATGCCCAATCCTGTTCAGTCCAATTGTGATGCTCACGACACCATTGCAAACGGGTAGTTCGGTGCTGTCTGGTCAATGGGACACACACAACAGGTCTGCGATCGTATAGTCCTCCTCCCCCTCAAACGTCTGGCAACAGTTTTTCGGGAGATCTGCTTTCCTGAGGCAGCAAGAAACTGATTTACCACCTGCTGAACTGTGGTGCGCCTGTTCCTTTTTGCTGATAGGACGATATATCTGTCTTCTGTAGGCGTCGTACTTCGAACACGACCTCCCCCGTGCCGTCTACTACACATTCCAGTAGTTTTGAATGACTTCCACAGCCGTGAAACAACGCTGTGAGCGATGTCGAACTCCCTGGCAACATCTGTTATTTTTCGCCTTTCTTCGATCTTTCCAATAATTCGGCCACGCATAAAATCATCTATGTGATGTCGGGAAGACATGCCAAAAATTTTAAGTTCGTCTATTAAATCTTTCGTGTAAAACTTTGACTTGAAACAACAACTGTCCACACGCGTCAAAACCTTTAAAGCTCTTATGAACGCTATCACGTGATGAATAGACGTGGAAAAAATATTTGCATACTCATACTTCTTATTACTAATATCCCGCACTTATTCTAATTTTCCACATTTTGCTTCCTTTCATTTTGTGGTTGCTATTTATGATAGTGTTATCCGTCCTTAGCAATTGTCCAGCAGTGTATAATCTACATTACAAACTTATAACAGCAGGAGAGAGATCTATAACTTAAACAACTTAGAAATATTTCTAAATTATCATTAGTTTATCACAAACCCATGTGTTCGAATGGACAAAAAACTCCCCTTGATTTTTCAACGAATTTTTGAAATAATTATGTGAATTTCTTGGAACAGGAGAGCTACAAATGAAGTTAAGTAATGCACAAACAAAAATATTTAAATGATTATTTTCAATTATATACATTTCATAACATCAAATTTTATACGAGTTAAAAAAATTTCAACGAATTCATTTAGAATTCAAGAACTCATAGTAAAAAAAAGCATTAGTTTCAAACAAACATTTAAATTCTTTTTTTTTTGTGGAGGAATATTTTTTTTTTAAAAAAATCAAGAAATTAGGAGAAATATTATATTTTTAAAAAGTCAGTTTTCTCTCAATTGATCCCATATCACTCCCATTCTATTTTTGGTTTCCTAATTTAGCTGATTAGAAAATAAATAAATAAATATATATATATATATATATATATATATATATATATATATATATATATATATATATATATATATATATTAAAACCACATAGTTTAAGCAAATTTATCTTAAAAATTTTGTCTCTATTTATTAAGGTCTTTAACAAAATGGAGACATAATTGTTAGAGAAGTACATTTGACATACAGTGAAAATCACTTAACGCGAAACTGAAAAGACCAAAATTCTTTTAACACAAAATATTTTTTCGTGTAAAAGGATATTGTAAAAAGGGAAAAAAATGGAGCTTATTAGAGTTTGTTTTATTTACATAGATGTGTATCTATGCATATATTTAATAAAAATCAATGAAACAAAAAAATTCACAAGAACTGAATGCAATTTAATACAAAACTCAAAAGTTTTTAAAAACAAAACATTTATAGAGTTTGTGGAAAATAATCTGATATTTTACTTTGCATTGTGTTTTTTAACATCAAATTTTTGACAAATTGTTCGATGTCGTCCATTTTGTTATTCATTTCCCCATTGGCATGCGCTTCTAAATAACTGCGTTTACTTTTCATAATGTTCCTCATTTCGGATGACGTGGAAACATGAGCTGCATTTCATTTTCATCGTCGGAATCTGCTTCAATGATATTTTTGACCTTTGAACAAACTTCAAAATATCTTTGTCTGCTATAATTGGGGCTGTATACACAGATTGTCATCATCTATTGCAACGAATTTTTCCGAATATACCGAAGAACTGTCCAATCCGGCTGGTGTGTTTTCCGTATTTTGTTCATTCTCAGAAGGAAAATCTTTTTGTCTAAAGCGATTTTCGTTTCGTGGTAGGAAAACAAAATACATAATAATTTGTCGGAATAATTGTATTATTATGTGTTAATCGATATTTCGTCTTAAGCGTTTTTGCATCAAACGCATTTCACTGTATTTAAGGTATCCGACTACGTTCGGAACCGTGATTTTAAAAATCACATAAATGGATAATTTTCATTATACTTTGTGTCACTCAGATTAGAATACATGCATAAAATTATTTTAAGGACATTTTGACAAAAACAATTTATTTAAATATTATGTTTTGCAAAAAATTAGCTTAGAATAATCTTTTTTCCAAATGTTCTCCTTTTGTGAAAAATGGTTCTATTATAATTATATTTTGCCTGTATATAGCTCAGACCTCTCTACAGAGAGCAATTAGAATTTATGAAAAATTCACATTATTTTCAGAGTTACCACCAATTGAAATAATTATTGGCGTTTTTTTCTTAAAATTGTTCCCCTCTGTTGTTGTAAAATATGAATAAACCCACTTCTAAGTTATATATTTCAAAAATTCTTGTTGAGACTCTGTAGAGATGTCTGAGTTATATACAGACAAAAATATTATTACAATAGAAGCAGTTTTCACAAAAGGAGAACATTTGGAAAAAAGATTATTCTAAGAATTTTTTTCCAAAATATTATATTTAAATAAATTTTTTGTCAAAATGTCCTTAAAACAATTTTATGCATATATTCTAATCTAAGTGACACTAAATATCATGAAAATTATCCATTTATGCGCTTTTGCAAAATCACGGTTCCGAACGTAGTCGGATACCTTAAATTATTTTTCCTTCCCGATTTAAAGAGAGAGAGAGAGAGAGAAAGGACAGTAAAGAATAACCTCAATTTTTTTAAAATCATGTTAAACGAGTCTTAACACAAATAGAGCTTGTTATCGCACGTCCAAAGACGTGTTGAGAAAATGAGATAAAGTGAGAGATAAAGATAATTGTGAGATAATGTCTGATTTAGCATTTAGCGGTATGTGCCTTAATATTATCTGTTTTATCTAGCTGATAAATTAAGCATCGTAAAGCTCGACAAGATTAATAATATACATGAGTTCTAGTGCACGTGTGGTACTTTATTTCATTCATTCCATTGAAACGAAAATATGTGATAAATAATTGAAGAATGTTAAAGCAAATAATGTACTTGTATAAATGTTGTATTTTATGGCTTCTCTTTTTGACTAAGTAGTTTGCAACAATCAGTACAAAAAAATATCTATTTTATTTCGCTTTTTGGGTTGATTGCGGGACTACTTAGTTTGCCCTTAAAAGTAATTGGAGGGTGTGACGTTTGGGAAAATTGATTAGTAGCGTGAGAGTTAAGAAAATAAATAATTGCTTTATTTCGTTCACAGCTATTAAATACAGTGTACATATTTACATTAAAATAGAAGTTATTCATACTATTATTCAGGGGTGGCCAACCTGTGGCACTCCGCACTACTCATCAAATTTATCAATTTTTGAGTGGATGGAAGTTGATAAATTTGTAATGGACCTTATTTGACAATTATCTTCGGAATTATGGATATTTACGAAATTACGAAAAAATCTGAAAGATAACTCTAAAGACAAATTTACAGCCCTTTTGTAAATTATTTAATGCCTTTGCTGAAAAGATTTAATTGTTTGAGGAGAGAAAATTGTATGCACTCTGCTTTCCGCTTTTGGTTCTACATATCTAAAAGTAATAAATCTTTCCTCATATGAAAAATATTTCGAGTTCGCAAAGAAATTGCTTAAGGTGATTGCCTACCTTGAAAATGTCGTTTTTCGTCTACATAAGGCATTTTTTTAATTTCAAAATCTTATAGTTTGAACATTTTTCTTTGCAAAATAGTTTTTCTTTTTCCTTTACGCAAAATAGAAATAAAGTTATAGAGATTTTAAAAAACATTACTCTATGCACAAAAGGGCGGTAAGATAAAATTTTAAATGCGTTTTTCTCAAAATTATGTTTTCGAAAGAAACCCTTTACCAGATACATGATATCTTAAGAACCAAACCAAATAACGTTTTTTAATTTTGTGGGAATGTTTATTATACTATTGTTCATAAAGTGGACCATAAGTTTTGTTGTAGGTTAAATATTTTTTCATTCAGGGTAGTTTTTTATAAAGAAAAAAAAAAAAAACCTAAAAAATATCAAAATTTTCATACTATTATGTATTATTGTCTGTAATTTTTTTGTATTTTAATATTTCTCTTAGCTTTTGGCTCATTTTAAAGAGCACCGTAATATGTATGTTGTGCGTAAAGAAAATTATGATAATTGAATTAGAAATTTTTATACAGTGTTCCGCATTTTAGTAAAAATTTGGTAGAATTTCTTTGAAAACAACCAATTTTTCTAAAAGTACAATTTTATTAAAAATTTTTTATGTATTTACATATTTTTTTTTTATTTTTCTTCCTAAAAACACTCAATTTGTTTCAAGAATTTGTTTTTATAAAAAAAATGGGTCCGAAGGTAGGCAGTCACCTTAGGAATGAATGCTCAGAACCATGTCAAATAGAAAGTTACAAATTATACCCCTGATTTTGCGACATGAAAGTAGAAAGGTGCAAGCACTAGGATCGCAGTAAATTTTTTTATTTATCACTTTATTTGACTATAATTAGGGGAATTGAATTTTAAGCTGTCTATTTTCTTATTTTTCATAAATATGTTTAAAAATACATAATATATATGTACAGTTCTAATTTTTTTTTTTTTTTTTTTTTGAAGAAATAGTTATATTTTATAATGTATATTTTTTAGTTTAAGATATATCTTTAATTAATGTAAAATTAATACATAATGAAACTGTAAATCTATATTATTGACCTCAATTCTCTAACTTTGCATGAATTATCGCCAGAATGAAACTCTTCCAAAATTATTCTACTGAGTGGCAATCTGAATCATATTGGTAGAGTGACACGCCACAACAAAAAGGTAACCGACACCCCTGCTATTGATTATTTCAATATTATAAAACATGTTATTTGCGAGAGAGGAGGTAAACACAACCATTCTTCTTGGTGTTTTAAATGGAGTGTCTCCACTCTCTTCGGGAGAGGCGGTCGCTTCTGACACCTCGTATTACATTCGGGGTTCCGGCTTGCAGGAGTGAAATCCAGCCGTTGAGTTTCTTACGGTTATCACTTTTAGATGAAAAGACCCCGCAATATTTTAGGGGGGCACGTGTGCATGTTTTTTCCAATGCAGCTGCATTTTAACAACTTGGCTTTTTACAGACATGGCAAATCCCCAAATGAAAGCTATTTCATTGTGGCACCATCTAGTGGCGGCCTCGTTACTAAATTTGGACGCTTGAACTAATTTTTTAATACTAGCTCACGTTAGATGCTAAATATATTGCCGTGATTAAATTTTGCCGAGAGTACCAGAGCCAAGTTCAAAGGATCTTTTACATGCTACATAATCATATGACATTCGTTCCTACGATTTTCTCAGTCAGAAAATCCATCGACTCCATCCGGGGTCGAACCCACAACTTTAGGCTTACGAGGTGGACACGCTACTTCTAAGCCACCGGAGCCGACATATTTCACAACATATTGATTGGCACGCTGCTTTTTAATTATAATATGTGCTGTGGTATCAGACTTCATTTCCCTCTATTAGTGGAATGCATGTATTCCACCAATGGGTGAACTATCTGTATTGGTATCCTTTACGCATCCGAATATTTAAATGAAATATTAGAGTGACAACCGATTGGGTGACGTAGTTGGTTTGTCGCTGGCTTTCTGCACCTCAGGCTGAGGGTTCGACCCCGGCCCAAGGCGGTGGATTTTCTTGATGCAGAAATTGTGTGCATATGAACTGTCTACATAGGGCGCCGAACT
Organism: Trichonephila clavipes; assembly: GCA_019973935.1. NCBI lineage: Eukaryota > Metazoa > Arthropoda > Arachnida > Araneae > Nephilidae > Trichonephila > Trichonephila clavipes. The sequence continues at coordinate 334,616 of BMAU01015041.1, forward strand.
TACGGCTGCGATGGCGGGAAAACGTTATAAGGAGTATTCTGACGGACCTCGCAATTCTGAACAACGGGCAGGTAATGAGGCTGGCACCCATCCCCCTATCCAAACTTCTATACCATCCTTATGTAAAGTTTTTAAGCCTAAACATATTACAAGAGCATTGGTCACGCTATATAACAGATCTGTAGTGAGATTACACGATTTATACTTATGACTTGATAGAATCTATGTCCGTCTCAAGTTCACGACTTGCATACAGGATTATTCCTTTCACCATTTACTACTGCACATAGAATTAGAAATACATTATATTAACTATTTTATACTTATATCATTTCAGTTTGAATTTTTGCTAACAGGATGTAAAATGGTTAATGTAATGTATTTCTAATTCTATATGCAGTAGTAATAAAATACATAGATTAAATTTTTTTTGTACAATTTTTAATACAGCATTGAATGAAAAAAGCGGAAGAAAAATATAAACCTGACTTATAAAGAGTTAGTCAACAATTACTTCAGTACTAATTAAATTAAAGAGATTGTAGGTATAAAAAAAATTTTCAGTTTATCATTTAGAAGTAAAAATAGCCAGAAGTAAAATGTTGTTATGTTCCCTTTATTGAGTGTTTCTAAATATTACAAGAGTATCAGGGACTGTTCTCTGATTGTATCCATCACTTATTGCACGTAATTTATGACACCTATCTTAAATACTTTTGGAACTAGGGGGCAGGTTTAGTAAAGTCAATTTTTTCGCCAACTATGTGTGTGTGGGGGGAGTAAATGTATTTCTTAAAAATCTATAAGTACCGTTTGTTTCTGTATTTAAGATTCCTGCATTATAAAATTTAAGTTGTACTACCTCTCTACAACGCTCTTTCCAATAACTTGTGGACTAGCACAAATCTATTATTTAAGGGTTGACTGACTGATTACTTACTAGCCATGAAGCCAAATGAGGGATACGGCAAACGAACCTCGTAATTTCGATTCACAATCAAGTGGCGAGGACACCTGAGCTGGCACCTCACTCTGCAATTGAGGGATGACCCCTTTCCTCCACCACTATTTCAGAGAAATTAGGCACCTTCATTTTTCCTTTGTTCTTACTTATGGAATCCAGAAATTTATTACAAAATTTAATTATTTATTGTACGCATGGAAAGTGTATAAGTTTAGATGGAGATTTGTTGTCAGAAAATTGTTTTGTGTAGAATGTTGAAATTTAATTCATTATCAATATTGTAGTTTGCATAATGTATTAGCATACATATTCATTTATACATTAATGATTAGGCTAAGCATATTGGGTGTATGATACTAATAATTGTAATTTTGATATTGTTGAGCCCTGTATAACTCTTTAAGACCCAACCCGCACGATCATGCGGGTTAGATATTCTTATACGCTTCTGCTTCTGGAATAGTCGTAGATAAGAAAATCGCGAATCTAACGATTGAACCGGTTTGCAGAAAGTGTAAAGTGCTACTTTTATCAACAGACGATGCTTGTGATCCATGTTTTACTTTCAGCTGGCAAATCTAGCTTTGTTTTCAAATACAACGAAAACACGCCTTCTTTTTATCTGTCGTAAAAAGGTAACTATCAACATATTTTTAATTGCTTGGATACAAATTTTTGTATTAATGTTTAAATAATTGTAAAATAGAAAAAAATATTAATTATACTCTATTAATGTAGTTTGTAGAACTCGGTATTTCGTTACCCGCACGATCTTACGGGGGTTGGGCGTTACTTGAGTCACTGCAGCTCTAAAGATCGTACTTACCCCGAGCGAATTTTCTTTTCTGTTTCAATAATTTTGATGAAAGCCTTCATAAAAATAAAAATATTTTGTTATATAATTAATACAAAAATTTTTTGGTGGTCGCCATTAATGAGACCCTTTTCTTCTTTCTCTCTTTTTTTACAATTAATTTTATTTTTCATGCATTTGTTGAGGAGTACATTATTTTTATCTTCACAGATATCTGCATACATATCTCTTCACCTCCCCCAAAAAAACATCTAGATTATCTGGTAGGAGTTGGTATGGTGTGTGGTTTAAATACATATATATTTTTTAAATAATAAAATTTTCTGATACATTTTACTATTTTTCATGGAATACTGAGTTAACTTTTAACCAAAAACTGTTTCAGGTGTCTAAAAGGAGAACAATTCTCACAGAAGAAATTTTTCAATTGATGAATAAATCAGATTGAACTTAAATCAGAACTTAGTGAGTTCTCGGATGATGACAATGCTGCGAACAAAACATGAATCGCGTGTACTGGAAGGAGAATCAAGTTCAGATGAGAGCGATGAAGAAACACATTGGAATATTTGAAATGGAAAGACAAATTTGGATCATTTTTTACCATAAAAGTTTTTTGAACACATTCATTACATTGATTTGGCAGTTTCAAATTCTTGGTTTCTGTGCAAACAAGATGCAATATCTAATAAAATTCCTCTAAAAATCAAAATGGATCGTTTAACATTTAAGTTATCGATAGTTGAAGCGTTATTACACACACACACACACAATCTCTCCGCCTACTAACAAAAGTATTTTAACTGATGATGAAGGTAAGTGTTGTAATTCTACTCGCAAAAAGATGGAAGTGTTATAATATACCTGCTATACATGTCATGGCTTTTATCCTGGCCATTCCAGGATAAAAGGCTTGACATGTACAGTCATTTTCGATGTGTTGATGACATTTCAAGGCCTCTCAAGTGCAGATTTGAAAACTACGAAAGTGGTTCTAAAACATGTGAAAAATGCAATGCTTATTATTCTTGTCAAAAGTGAAACAAAAAATTTGTACAGTAAATAAATAATGAATTAATAAACGAGTTAATTATACATCAATAATTTCCTCATTCGTAACAATTTTAGTTGAATTAAGATTGTTCCTTCTTTGAATTTAGAGCTAAAAATGTATAACTCGTAAAATTTCATAGGTGACCCGTTTCACAGATAATGTCCAACCCGCACGATCGTGCGGGTACCGTCTACGTTCCAGGAGGGAAACTGAAATTTTTTTATTATTTTCCCCTAATGTCATTGGGGTCCATAAAGTATTAATAACCAGGAGAATTTAATATTTGAAGATAAAAATAATTCGGGTCTTAAAGGGATATTATAATTGATGCTTTATATAATGTTTATGCCAGTGGTGGGGGACAAACTAAGCTCGAGGGTCAGATGAGATTCGCCTAGATACACTCAGGAACATTGAAAATAGCGACCCAAGAAGAAAGCATCGGATTAAAATGAAATTTAATACACATAATGACACAGATGAGAAATTCACTTGATCTCAAAAACAAGACAATTAAACGGATACAGGGTGTGCAACGACACAAATACTGGGCAACTTCAATAGCGCGTTGGACCACCTCCAGCTGCAATACATGCCGCCACACGGTCCGGCATTGAGTTGATTAGACACCTTATGTTGTCCTGAGGCAGATGGGCCCACAAATCTTGAACAGGCAACTCTAAATCATGTATAGAGTGACACGATGGCATCTGCCGTTTTAGCTGATCCGACACGTGCTCTGCAGGGGACAAATCGGGGAGCGGGCCGGCCATGGAAGAGTCTGAAAATGACGTAGGAAGTCTTGAGCAACTCTTGCTGTATGCCGACGAGCATTATCTTAATGGAAAATTGCCCCTGGGAGACCATTTAGGAAAGGTCCTACATGGGGTCGCAGAATATCACCAACGTAACGTTGGCCCGTTAAGGTTCCATGCATCACAATTTAAGTGGACCGGCTATCATAGGCTACGGCCACCAGACCCTTACACCAGCTGTGCGGGCAGTGTAACGTAGAACAGTGTGGGGGGAATTGTACCGCTCACCAGTACGCCTCCACACCCGTACACGGTTATCATATGTCCCCAAAACAAACCAGGATTCATCACTAAACACAACCTTTTGCCAATCTGTGACATTCCACATTCATCTGGCTAGGCACCACTGTAGACGCAGTTGCCGATGTTCCGGTGTTGAAGGGAGTGCACGGGAAGGGCGCTTGGATTCAAGATTTGCTTCTGCAAGGTGTCTGGAAATTGTTCGTGGAACACTTGCTACACCTACGTCTGCTCGTATCGTTGAACGAGTCACTGTGGGGTCCACAAGTGCTTGCCGCACGATCCTTGGATCCTCTCTCTTCGTGGTCTTCCTGGTCGCTCCAGACCCGGTTTTCCGCGTGTGGGTTCCTTCTCGTGTCCACTGATCCCAACAATTTCTAACGGCACACTCCGAACGATCCACCTGGCCAGCAACATGGCGCGTCGACCAGCCTGCAGTTTTCATCCTGATGATCAGGCCTCTCTCAAATTAGCTTAACCGTGAGAAATGTCTTCTAGAAGATTACCTGGCATGTTTCGCTTACCAAAGTCTTCCTACAATCGACGGGTAATCGTCACGTTTATGAATCTTCGAATTTGCGCTGGCTTAAATAGCACCCTCTTCCTGATTGTAGCGCCACCTCGGCGTGTATGAGCATGTGTATTGGCATAAAACTTGGATCATTTGCATATCACATTACGCTGTACTTATTTGCAAAGTTTCGCGATTGTACTTAGCTTTCTTCTGGGGTCGCTATTTTCATGTTCCTGAGTGTATTGGGCCTTACTCGCCGTTGATTTTCAAACATTAATATTGGAATTTGCGATTTTAAAATGTTTTTAAAAAATTTTCATTTCTGTGCTTTATTTATTTTTTATGTTTATTTATTCATTCATTTTTTTATTGCATATGCGAAATTTTATACAGAAATGACGATTTTTTTTGTTTATGTAAAATATCGTAATTAGATGCATTTGCAAAAAAAATTGTTCTTAAGTTATTGCATAGCCAAAATAAAAAATACCTACTTTAATGAATTTTATTTTTAACTATATCAAATTATTTTAATTTCTTACTTTCAGTCTGTGCCAGCTAGGTGGTGTGGTTGGTTTGTCGCTGCCCTTCTACACCTAAGGTTGCGAGTTCGACCCCTACCAAAGTCGGTGGATTTTCATGATGCAGAAAATCGATAGCGGCCATGTCGTATGATTATACGGCATGTAAAGGATCCCAAGAGTGTCTGCCTCACGGCAAAATTAAATCCTAGTACATGTTCGCATCGTCAGAGTTCAGGTGTCTACCTCCAAGGAGGAAACTGTGTTTCAAATTTACCTGCGGCGATTGGTATCTGCCTATATGGGACCGCCCTAAAAAGAGATACCAGGCCAGAGATAACCAACTAGAATTGTTTTAAGTATAGTGCACTCTCTCTTTAATACTTTTAAAGATCTTAAGATCCTCGCACATATTCATCACTCAAACAGAAGTAAAAGAAATTAAAAATAAAATTTTGTCTCATTTATTCTTTAAAATAAATTTTATGCTTTTTTTTAAATAAAAAAATTAGAATTTGAGAAAATAATTAGTAGTTAGAAAGTAATTAGGAACTTCATAAGATTCCTTTTATATCCAAAAACTCAAAACGAATGACCGACGGAAAGCTTAGCATTAAATGTTTTTGAAATTCTGAACGTTATAATTAAGAAAAGTAAATTTTTTCTCTTAAATCACAGAAAAAAAGAGTAATTGCTCCTTTTTTGATAAAATTCTTTTTATCGAAAAAAAGAAATTTTAAAATTAATTTAAGTTTAGAAAGTTAATTTAAGTTTTTTTAGTGGGAAAGAATTTACCTGGATGTGATATTAAAATAATTAAAATAAGAAAGATAAATACCCTTCAAGATTCTCCAGCATGCTGGAATAATTTTTAATCCAGATAGATTTATGTAAAGTACCAGCGTGTTCTGAGAGAGATTTGTTTTGTTTGTAGTAAAAACGGTTTTTTTTTAAAGTTAACGCTCTATAAAGGTATCGGTAACGATATATAAAAAAAAACTCCCTTTTTTCATCTTTAAGAGGTCATTATCTTAAATCTTAATTATCTCTTAACAGTCAATAGATAATAATTAAAGGGTTTAATTTTGCGTTATGAAATATTACAATAAGCTTTTATGTATAAAAATTAATAAGCAATTAATTCCCTTGTGTACCAGACTGCACTTTCTAGCGCACATGTAAATCCCAAATTTTTGGTGAGTAATATTAACGTCGCACTGTTCAGCTACGCGAGGGCTTTTGGCAACGGACATCGTAATTTTGAACCATGGTCACGTGACGAGGACGACACTTCAGCTCGCACCCCCTCTCCTAACAACCACACCACACCAACGGGAGGACGTTAAAGCTCTCGACAGATTTAACGTGCATCGCTCGCCTACACGGTACTGGGCTCGATCTCATGACATGCCTACCATGATCCGATACCTTGACCACTGGGCTACCATCCCTCCCCCGATTTTTGGAGAGACTCACCTTGACGTTACAACGCACAACTCGAGGTCACGGTAAGGAACTCGTGGCCGGCGTGTCATGAGTTCGAGCTCAATACCTCTGAAGACACGCCGTGTTGGGAAGCGATGCACATTAAACCTGTCGAGAGCGCAAACGTCCTCTCGTTGGTGTGGTAGTTAGAAGATGGTGGTGCCAGCTCAGGTGTCGTCATTGTCACTTGACCATGGTTTAATATTACGAGGTCCATCCGCGAAAGCCCTCGTGTAGCAGAACAGTGCGACGTTAATATTCACTACCTCAGTCAAGCATTGCTCGATTCATTTTTCTTTTTGACGCTGACTAAGGTGCCCGTTCTTTCGTGTTTCGCTATCTAAAGTTTAACTATTATTGTTTATTTTTAGTTTTTCTTGCCAATATGGCATCATCATTGGATTCAGTGAAAGTGATACTGAATTAAAATATTTGCCAGAGACCGATGAATACAACAATGACTCTGATATGGATATGTATCTATTTGTGATGTAGAAGATCAAGAAATGGAAAACAAAAATGGTAATACACTTATGCAACGCATGTGGAAAGGCTTTTCGTTCCAAGGAACACTTCGAGCAAGATCACAAAAATTTGTAGTTTTAATTCTAATTTCCCTATTTTTTCAAATTTTTGTATCCCAGGCATTTTGTAACTTAACTTTTGTAATCTTATACAATTCCAATAAAAAACCTACCTTATAATGTTTCCTATGCTGGTTACACTGGCTGTACACTTAAGTAAATCATGCATCCACATTATTTACAATGCGATTTTGCCCTGTACATAAAATGTACCCACTAATGATTTCAAGGTACGCAAAGAGCTAATAATTGAATTTTTATATAATGATAAAAATACAGTTTAACTACAGAATCATCCCAGTTATAGCATACAATTAATTTAGATAATTTAACTGAGCTAAATGTCTCTAAAATCGGAAAAAAAAGAAAGATAAGGATTTTTGTCAAGGCTGTTGTAACAGCCTTGACAAAAATTATTACAGAATTGGTGTTGCTTAAAAGACTGTGGTAAAGTAGTTTTTTTTTTTTTTTTTATAATACAGTCAAAATATTGATTGCGAAAACTTTGTATAGTCTCCAAAGAGAGGGAAAAATATTATTTTTAATGTTCACTATTTTTTCTAAGCTGGGTAAAATGAAAATTACTGGATAAATCTTAAGAGGAGCTTCAAATCCTGATTCCAATATTTTGAAAAGTAATACCCGTACTTATTCGATAATTGGGACTGAGTTATAACCGCGTAAATCGGAGTATAATTCGCATATAAATACATATAAATTATTTTCAGTTGGTGCTGGATATGAAAGAAAATAATAATTTGGAAAAAAAAAGGTTGAACAAAATCTTAAATAACACAACAAGTACAAAATCACAAACAAGCTATTTTGATGTAGATTTCAGAAAATCTAATAAAGTAGTCTGCCGGCTCTACGACTTTTTTTTTCTCCCGCAAAATTTCTTAGTAGAATACTAATAATTTCTTAAGTCCTTGTTTTGTTGAAAAAATACGCTCTTCATAAGAGTCTATATTTTCAAAATTTTGGTGCAATCGTTTTTCTATTAAACTGAAGCCTTCCGTTGAATTCCCAAAGCCCTCGTGTAGCTAAACAATGCGGCGTTAATAATCAATCAATCCGTTGAATTTCCATCTGTCATTCGATCATCTGATTGGACTGCGTCTTGCTCTTTCTCTTGCATTTCTATGAGCAGATCAAATAATTGTCAGTTTCTGGTAGTTGGAATCCAGCAGTTTTATGTCATCATATCCTAAATTTATTTTCCTGGTAAGAGTGACTTCTTCAATCACATTCCCAATTACGTCAGGCTCTGGCTATTATTCCGCTTGAGTTTCAGTGACGGAAAAAGAAAAATAACGAATTGACGAGATTTGAAAATAGCGAACTCCAAGTTTGTGCAATTTGGGGTAGTATAAGTTGAGGTATCATTGTTATCAATTAAAAAAGTTAATGTAGGTAATCATTTTCTAAAAAGAAATCCCACTTTGCTGAATCTGATTTTTCTTTCGAAGTAAGTATGTTCTACATCTCATTACAATTTGATCATCAATTATTATTAAGATATTTGAGGGAACTTCTTAAGGAAAGTTTTCCTTAGTTTATAACTGTAAGTATTAGAGAGCTTCCAGCCCCCCCACACACACACTCGCGCGTGTGCAATTTGCATTAAACTTTGCTAAACAAATACACGCATATAAAATTTTCATTTATTAGTTTCTTAATTTGAGCTTATGTTCCATTAACGTTGTCTGCTATAGTTTTTGTTTAAATTCTTCATGATACCTGAAAACGAGGAAAGCTTGCCCAAATTGATCGAAATGATGACAGTCAAATTTTTTGGCACTCACTCATTATATCTGTTCTACACCAATGAAAAGAATTTTAAATCTCACCCCCCCCCCTTTCACGGTGAAAGAACTCACGCTGACCGTTTGAAAGAGATTAACCTGGGTAATGAGCTTCTTAGTCTATTATCCTTTTGAAAGGTACCCGCCGTATAGAGGGGACTGATGTATGTTAAATCAGCTGAGCCCACTCGTTTGTATAGCATGGTTGTGTGGAGCGGGCTTCCACCTCAGGTGTCGTCCTCGTCACTTGAATGTGGTTCAAAATTACGAGGTTTGCTACCATTAGCCCTCGTGTTGCTTTATAGGGCGACGTTACAAAATTCACTCACTCAGTCTTGAAAGGTATTCAATACTTTCAGCCCTACTTCATCAAATACTCGTCATACAGTGGGATGATGTATAGGACATCTATGGGGTCCAAAGACCTCACAATGGCGATGATGTTATGTATAGATCAAGTTGTATAAACTCTGTTCAAAATTACGAGATGTAATGACTGTGGTTAGCAGACCTTAAACTTAGCAGAAATACTCTGTTTGAAAAAAAAAAAAAACGTTTGGTAAATAACTATTCGAGATTAGATTTTATGACTCTAGTTTCTGAATTAAAAAATTATAATTCATTTTAGTTCAGATTCAAAACTGCAAAATTTCGTCAGTTTTTATTTTTGAATCTTAAACTTGAAACTTGCTTGAATTTAAGGAATTGAAAAAAGTCGAAACATTTATCTTTGTTTTATCACTTTCTAATTTGATTCTTAATGTGTTTTTTAATTTATTTACTAATTTATTTAATTCTAAAAGTGATGTATATCAAATTATGTGCTGCTTTTTTTTTCGGAAATAATGTCATGTGAGTTTTGTTTACCAACACAATGCAGGCGGTGGTGAAATTGAATGCTTAGACGATCCGGTGCTTCTCTAACATTCAGACTGAACCCGTTTATCGATATTATTTATGTAGAGTATCAAATATTTTGATACTTGAAAGTGTATTAAATTAGATGCATATTTTGTTGCTCTGTATTCCGTAATATCCTAATCAAGCAATCAATTATGAAAGTGGAACTGATAAGTGATACTATTGATAAAGTGTCTGAAATGTCATTAAACTAACGCTGACGTTATTTTGGCTGTGACGCTTTTCTTCAGACTTTTTATTTAATGGATTTTTTAAATATCTATCTTGTTTTTGTGTGGGTCACTTTTTCCATGACTGAAGGATTTAACATACCGCTTGTTATTAATACCTGGGGTTTTACAAACGGTACCGCCAAAGGTAATACGAGCTGTTTTTTCGTGTTAAAAGTAAAAGAGAGTAAAAGTACAAAGAGAAACACAAATGCAAAATATTCATTGATTAAAAAAAAATTATTTCTTAAATGTCATACTGTATTATACACAATCTACAAACAAATTTCCTCTAAGAATTGTTATACATAAAACAAAGTGATGAAAACTAATACAAAATAATTTTTTGTTTGTAAAATGGATTGTTTTGCAAATTATTGATTTGTCTGACAGCTATTGTCTTGGGAATACAGATTGAATTACTTGGTGCAATATCATTTATAGGCATCTTAATATTTGTTTAGAGGGAAAATATTGTGGATATAATTATGCATTTTATGTAAGCATAACACGATGTTGACAGCATTGGAATTATATTGTACTAGCTTTGAGCACTGGCAGAGAAAAAAATTAAATTCATATCCTTTGACTGTTTACTGTTTATCATAATCAGCTTTGAACTACGTTTTGCTATGCTATTTTTGGTTGAGCTACGGAAGAAGGGAAACACTAGCAATTTTTTGTTCAGACTTACGGCATCAAATGTAGTATGAATGAAAATTGGGAGGTTTTGTGTCAGAAAAACAAGCTTAAGATTGAATATTTAAAATTTGAATATGAGTGTAATGATTATGTTGTATATATTCATCACATAAAAAAATTCAAATTGTGTGAAAAAGTAAATACTGGTATAATATAAAAATGTATAGTGGCTTACAAAAGGGTGTTTAGGGGTTCAAACCTTATGAACCAACAGATTTTTAATAGTTAGCTTAAAGATTATGCCTTGACACTCTTATCTGTGTTTTTTAATATACAATCTCCATCCCTGTAAAGGAAAGTCTATCCCCTACTCATTGCATGTAATTATGGCAGGATAAAAAAAACATATTCCGAATACTGCTGTATTCCTGTTCACTACTTACGTATTATCGCAACTGTATTGGAAACATGAAACGAAGCACATGGTTGCCAATTCAGCACATGCGAAATGAAGGTTGCCAATTTGGCAAGTTATCTTGATTGTGTTGGCATTGTTGCGATAATATGTAACTACCTGCTGTGTCTGCATAAATGGTGAAGCAAAAGAGGATTGACCATTTTAGATAGTAATTTTGAAAAGAAAAAAAATATTGTTTTTTGGTTAATTGATAGTTTGGAAGGGATGTCTAGAAAAATAAAAAAAGAAATATCTGTTGGGTGGGCCTGGCTTCTGAAGGCAAGCAGAGCAGAATATGTGATTTTAAAAGGTATATGAGATAAAATTCATAATGTAGCTAAATCAAAGGGTTTTGTATATCGATATAAAAAATTGCATTTTATAATACTAAGCAATTAGCTTGTTAATAATATGTAAATTTTGAGAGATTAAATTTTAAAATTGCAGGATTCATAAAATGTATTTTGCTGTACTTTTTTTGATGGACTTTTAATTGCTTGATATAAGGAGTGTAATTGAGATATAATTTAAAAAAAATAAAAATGAGCCAAAAAGGATGTACTAGTCAGGATGAAGCCTCTTTAGAAATCTAAGTAAAATGAATGCTGGTTCATGTATGCATCTTTTTTATTAAAGAAATGTTTAAATATTTTTTGTTACATTATAAAAGTTGGGCACTTACGTACTATCACAACAATGCCAACATTTAAGATAACTAGCCAAGTTGGCAACTCCAATTTTGCATGTATCATACATGCTGAATTGGCATCCATGTGCTTCGTTTCATATAATGTCACCAATATGGTTGCGATAATACGTGAATATCAAAAATTGTGTTTGATTTTAACAATCAACTTTTGTTGAAAAAGTCATATCTTTTTAAGAATTTTTTTTCTCCCCTTAATTCCTGCATTGTCTTTTCAGATTGAATAATCTTATTGCAAACTACTCTGTATTAATTTTCAAGAATATTACTGCAGGATATTGAAAAAAAATGAATTAATTTTTTAAAAATTTACCAATTTTAATGTTTGGAAATTATTTTTTTTACCTTTTATGTGTTCATAACTGTCAGTGATAATTATTTTGAATTATTTATTTTTATTATTTATTTATACAGCCTGGGATGCAATCGTTAATGGACGATCAGCACTCGATGCAGTTGAAGAAGGTTGTTCTCAATGTGAAATTGAACAGTGTGGTCATACTGTAGGATATGGCGGAAGTCCTGATGAAAATGGAGAAACTACTTTAGATGCAATGATTATGGATGGGTTTGTCCATTTTTTTGTTTTTAATATTTTTGTTTGAATGTTTAGTTTTTAAAATGATTTTTTTTTTCTAAAAATGGAATTTCTCTGGTTTATGATACTTAAATAATTTTAAAAAAAAATTTCTAACCTTTCTATGTAAATTTTTAATGCTTTCTAGTTTCTTTTTAAAAAACTAGAATTGTTATTTCCAAACTGTGATGTAGTATTGATCCATGATATGTTAGAAATCACTCTGCTTAGTGAAATAAAAATTACATTATAATAAGTTGGTTGAATATTTTAATGTATATCTTTTTATAATAATAATAGGAATAAAATGGATACTAAATATGTGTTCAAATCATCCCAACAGTCTGAAAAAAAAAGGTTTTTAAAGGAAGTTTCTGGCTCCAAAAATATAGAGTACCTCAGCACTAGTGTATTTGGTTAACAGTTTTTAACATTTGGCTGCTTTAATTTCACTACTATCATAATTTCAGCTTTTCAAAAACACTTTTTAGTAAAAATCATGCATTTTTACATATTATTATTATTGTTGTTACTTATGCCGCCTGATTGACAGTAACATCAGACCAAGGCCAATGAAATTCGTGGCAAGGGGCTTACTTATTTACTCAGAAGAATCGAGCACACCCAAAGGGTTTTGGGACGTGTGTCAACCCTCTGAGAAGTTATTTTATTTGTATACTAAATGAAATACATAAACAAAAAGGTCCCCAATGAGCACTTTACAATTACAATGCAAGTAAAAAAAAATAATAAAAAATTTACACTTAAACACGAACACAAGGGGCTAGTTGTATGCCTGTTGTTAGCTGTAGCTTTGAGCAGGTGACAGTACAATTTTGCTTGATTCCACCCCAATTTTGAGGGAAAATGCCCTGGGGGTGGTCAGAGGCCTCCCACATCTCTTCTCCTTCCACAAAGCTCACAAGAGGACATGCGGCTCGACGACTATTTAGAGTACCCCCATGCCATAAAGGCACTTTGCATTTAGAAACATCCATGCCTTCTCAGGAATTTGAATCCAGACCCTATGGCACCACAGTTATTGTCACTAACCAGTATACTAGATGGGCGACACATATTGTTAGTAAAAATAAATAATGTATGTAAAACCTTAGAATTTTTACATCAGAATCAATAAATGCTGTATTGGAAATCAATTTCCTTAACTTCTGGTTTGTATGCATTAATATATATTCAGTTTTCAATGAACAATTTAATTACTGTATATTCTGGCATACAACATATATTTTTAATACAAATATGCGATTAAAATTTACGGGTGTGTATTATACACTAAATATAAAAACCACAGATTTAAAAATAAGGAAAAGATGAGCATTAAAAAAATTAGATTTCTAATGTCTCTAAATACTGTTTATTTAAAAGGAATGACAAACTGTAGAAACTTAAACATATGTATTAATTGATAACTTGAAAATTTGGCCATATTTCTCATCTGTTATATCTTCAGACACGTCATTGAATTCTGTTTCATCTTCATCATCGCTGTTATTGTGATCCATAAATAAATAGTTATCTTCTGTTTTATCTAGATTGTTAAATATTGCCTTTTTTCTAAAAAAAAAAATTATGTTAGGTTTAATATCCTTTATCATCCAATTACACACTATTTCTAGACTGCCATGATGCATTAGGCCTTGTTTTGTAAATATTTTTTCACTTTCTAATATCTGTGTATTTATTCCACTGTCATTTAAAATTTCCTTTGAATGGTTTATTGATCAATACATCTAAATGCTGAACTAATGGTGTTATAATACCTGGAATAACTGCCATGTTTGTGTTGCAGTTTTTCAACAATTTCTTCATATTATCTGTTAGATAGGATCTGAATACGTCCCACACTAAAATTTTTTCTGTATTCTTTAAGACACTGGAATGTTTTTGTGAAACATTTAATGTCTGCAAGTTATGTCATTTTTGTTTATCCATCTTTTCTGTGTTCATAAAGGAAAGAACAATATGAAAAATTTGAGAAATTTCATTTCTGTCTAGTTAATTGGCTGGTTTGAATTCTTGGCACTGGATATGTAATACCATACTCATGAACAAAAATCACTCCATTAATTAAGTAGAATTATTTAAAACCTGACTTTGTGTAATGCCAAAAATCATTTATTTTAATTTAAATGCATGGAAAAAAGCCAATTTTGGGTAAAAAATTAATAATTTATGCAAAGGATTTCTCCAACCAAGTCAATCAATCTTAAAGTGTAAGGTTTAAAATTTTTGATTTGAAAAAAGTTAAAAGTCAAAAATTAAATTGAAATGTCTCTTCTGCATCATCATAAAAATACCCATGGATTTTTTTGAGTTTGAGTTTTTATGTGCTTAGTAGATTTTTTGTAACTTGTTTTTATATGAACTTTTTTGGTTTCTTTTACATCACTTATTATATTTCCTATCATATCAAACATTATTGTTGTTTGATCCATATTTCTAGTTTGGGGTAGTGAACATTTTTTTTTTTTTGCCTTTCTACATTATTAACTAACTCAGAAAACTTATCAATTGGTTTTCTAGGACCCAGTTTGCAACAATTTTTTAGGGATAAATCATTTTGTTACTCCTTTATGCAAAGTACATTTTTTCCTTGGTGTATTAATGATTATTTCATTTTCTTTTTCACTTATGTAAGGGGCTTTCACCAAAATCAAACACCCCTTCTGCTGCACAATTTCCATTTTTTTTTTCAACTTGATTTACTTTGCATATGAAACCAGTGCTGTGTTTGTTTCTTTTGACAGGACCCATTGTTAGTACTGAAAGGAACACTAGAGTGGCTGTATTTCAACCAAAGCAAATGGGATCTGAAGCCTTTGATTTTTACTTCGAAATCATTCCTTTAAATCAATGCTCGACAACCTTTTTATCTCTGCAGACCGGTCAACATTTGGTAATTTTACCGCGGCCCGCTGAGGGTGGGATACGTTGATTGTTTATACACTGCTGGACAATTGCTAAGGACAGATAACACTATCATCCATAGTAACCACAAAATGAAAGGAAGCAAAATGTGGAAAATTAGAATAAGTGCGGATATTAGTAAGAAGAAGTATGAGTATGCAAATTTTTTTCCACGTCTGTTCATCACGTGATAGCGTTCATAAGAGCTTTAAAAGTTTTGACGCGTGTGGACAGTTGTGTTGTTTCAAGTCAAAGTTTTACAGGAAAGATTTAATAGATGAATTTAAAATTTTTGGCATGTCTTCCCGACATCAGATAGATGATTTTATGCGTGGCCGAATTATTGGAAAGATAGAAGAAGGGCGAAAAATAACAGATGTTGCCAGGGAGTTCGACAGCGCTCACAGCGTTGTTTCACGGCTGTGGAAGTCATTTAAAACTACTGGAATGTGTAGTAGACAGCACGGGGGAGGTTGTGTTAGAAGTACGACGCCTGCAGAAGACAGATATATCGTCCTGTCAGCAAAAAGGAACAGTTGTACCACAGCTCAGCAGGTGGCAAATCAGTTTCTTTCTGCCTCAGGAAAGCAGATCTCCGGAAAAACTGTTGCCAGACATTTGAGGGGAGGAGGACTATACGCACGCAGACCTGTTGTGTGTGTCCCATTGACCAGACAGCACCGTTCTGCCCATTTGCAATGGTGTCATGAGCATCACAATTGGACTGAACAGGACTGGGTATGCGTACTATTCTCAGATGAGAGTAGGTTCAGTCTGTCATCGGATTGTAGACGCCAACTGATCTGGCGCGAGAGTGGTACTGCTTATCGTCCAGAAAATATCCAGGAAAAGGACCGATATCCGACATGCAGTATCATGGTGTGGGCCGGCATCATGATCAATGGCCGCACGCGCCTACATGTGGTTGCGAATGGGACTATGATGGGCCAACGATACATTGATGAAGTTCTACTTTCTCATGTTCGTCTTTTCCGTGGTGCTGTCAGTGATAAATTTGTTTTTATGGACGTCAACGCAACATGTCATCAAACACTCGCTGTTCAGGATTGTCTAGACAGCGAGGGTATTCAACGTCTCGTATGGCCAGCGCGTTCTCCAGATCTAAACCCCATTGAAAATGTGTGGGATGCTTTGGGAAGGCAAGTTGCTGGTCGAAATTATCCTCCGACAAACAAGAACACCCTCATCCGTGCACTCACAGAGGAATGGGATAAATTGCCTCAACAGCTACTGGATAATGTTCTGCAAAGTATGGTACGATGTGTGGAATGTTGTATCACACTCCACGGTGGACATATCCCGTACTGATACCTTTCTTTAAGGTGCCTGCTGACTTTTAGATGCATTGTTCCATTTCTCCGTACGCAGATCAAATGAACATTTTTTTTTCTTTCAGATGTTTCACAGCTTTTGTACTTTCCAGAACAATAAATATTCTTTATTCTAATGTCTGAACAGTGTGGCAACTGTATTTTATCCTACTAGGCCTCATGTCTCTCTTAATGTTATGCTACATAGCAATTTGTAATCCGTCCTTAGCAATTGTCCAGCAGTGTATTTTAGATTGTTTTGATTTAACAATTTTAATACTGTTACATTAAAATATGGCTTCAGAATAAAATATAGTTGCACCAAAAATGAATAAAAGTGATTTAATGTGAATATAAAGTGATTTCCTTTATAAGTTATGCAAATCTGAGAGAAATGCACCACTTGAAATAAAATGGGAATAGTTTAATGTTCTTTAGATGGCCCTGCACCATTTGATCCACGGACCGGTACCGGTCCGCGGGTTGCGGGAATTACTGCCTTAAATGACCGGAAAAAGAAAAATATTTGATACCCAAGCACACCTTTTTTTTAAAATCTAGAATATTGTTCTTGAGCATGTGTGCATTGAATACAACACACCCTGTTTGTGGATTTATTTACTATTCTCTCAAGTATTTTTTCTTAAATATATTGTGTTTCCCTTATCACCTATCAATTCATTATAATGTTCACCACAGTGTAAGCGCATTCATATACATTTCAAGCTTCTTCATAAAGAAAAGGGAGGATGTATACTTGATTATATGAAAAATATACTTGAAAAGTAAAAAATGTTGCTTGTGAAATTATAGGTCTACATATGCCGGAATATTCAGTAAAACTTCTATATTTATTTTATACCATTATAATTAAATACAATGAACTAATAATAAATTAATAAATTTAATACAAAATAGTTTATCTTTAAAATAAGTAAATTTGGTACTTATGTATTATCACAACACTGCCAACATTCAAGCTAACTCAACCCCCATTATGTATGGGTTGCACACACTGAATTGACAACCATGTGCTTTGTTACCTACAAGGTTACCAATATAGTTGCAATAATATGTGAGTATCATAAATTTATTCAAACTTCAGATGATTATTTCTCTTTTCTGTTTGCTGAGGGGTTGGCTATAAAAATTTGAAATTGCTTTCTGTCCATATTTGTGTGTGTGAATTTAATGGTATTGAAACAAAATTTGTTTTTCAATGTTATGTTTGTGCTTATGCTTGTTTCATGTAATGTATAACTTTCTATATTTTTTGAGAAACATAATTTTTTAGAAATGTTTATAACCAGTGAGCCACACATAATAGTTATAAATTATTTTAATTCTGAATTATTCATAAAAAAAAATTTTGTTTGTATGTGTGATATTTATTTTATACACATTTAAGAAAAACAGAAAAACATAAGCTAAAATTATATATTCAAACATCATATGAAACATTTTTGTTTACTTAATATGTTTTAAAAATATTTAAACAAAAGCTTTTCTGCTTTTCTTTGTATTTTAAAAATGGAATATTTTTCTTTGAAAATGTTAATGTGTATTACTTTTTTAAAGAATCGGTTAAAAGTAATATTTTTGAAAAAAAAAAAAACAGCTAACAAAAACAGTATAGTATTTAAACTTAAAATACTGGAACTTGTTCATGGTTTTGATTTCTGAGAAAACTAGATTGATAATTTTACTGAAAATAGTTTTTTCTTTGCTGTATAAAAATTGCTAAAAAATTTAATGTAAATTGTATGATTTATAAAAATTAAATGTGTTTACAAAATCATTCAAAATATTAAATATTCATAAACACATAATTGGTGTAATGTTTCATCACAACAACACATATTTGCTATGTCATTATCTCCATGTTTCTTAGAAACCATGAAAATGCATGTAAAACCCCATAAATATGTTTATTTAAAATAAGGTTAATTGGGATACATTTACATACAAGTTAAGCATGTGCTCAGAAAGCTTGAGAGATTTGAGAGATTTTGAATTATTTTATTTTAACCAAATAATGTCTGCTTTAGTCTGCTGATGATTGTTCATACCTTTCATTTACTAGTTTTCAAGTTTCTCTTGTATACTTGTTATGGACTAAGAACATTTTCATTAACTGAAAAAAACTACCTAAACAGAATTTTTATCACTTTTCTTAAAACTTATATTTTAGCTCTGTTGTTTTAATTTTTTTTAGTGTTAGTCATAATGTTGGGGGTGTGGCTGCCCTTCGTCGAGTCAAGAGTGCCATATCAGTCGCACGCAAAGTCCTGGAGAATACAAAACATTCTCTGTTAGTTGGTGACCAAGGTTATTAGTACTTTTTATAATTGAGAATTTTTCTGTAAAATGTGTGTCAAAAAAGAAAAAAAAAATCTAAACCTTTTCTTAAAGAATTATCCTAAATACCTTCTTTTTTAAAAAATTTATTGCTTATTGAAAAATAATTTAAATGTTTTTTGAATATCAAATGTAGCTTCTGGAAACAAATTTTTTTATCCATTGAATTATAATATCAAAATTTGTAAATATGAATTATTTATCATTTATAGAATGTAAAAAAAAAAAAAAAAAAATTTAATTGTATCAATGTTAAAATAATACTTTAAAGTCGTATGCAATAAGTCTTTTATTTTACTTTTCATAAATTGCATGCAACACATAGTTAATTAATTCATTTTTTCTAAATTGAAAACTTATGCTAAAAATCATGATTATATCATTTATATTTCTTTTTATAACTTGACAAATGGATTACTCTATTTAATAATAAAAGAGAGTATTTACTTTTTTTTTTTCAAATTGTTTTTGATTTATATTTTAAGTAATCAATTTTTGCCTTTTTTGTTAACACATTTTTCTAGAGCTTAATGCAACTAAATGGTAAAGACTGATTTTTTTTTAGAAAAAATAGTTAGATCATGAGAGTAAATATATATATATATATATTGATTTTGTGAAATTTTTTTGTCAATGTATTATTTCTTTCAGTGTTATTTAATAAAAGCTTATATGATCAGTATGGCAGACTTAAAGAGTTTGTGTTGATCTGTTTGTAATAGTCAATTTGGTAATTAATAAATAGAAATTTTTATGTAATTAAAAAAAAATCTTCATTCTTTCTTTCTCATTCATTCAAAAATGTTTTTAAAAACATATTTTTGGAGATAGTTTTTTCAAATATTATTTTCTAAAAAAAGGTTCTAACTTGAATACAAAACAATGAATAGTTTTCTTGATTGTAAGTATAATTAATAATTGAGAATTATTTACTATGTTTTGTGTTTAGTGCTTGTTTTTATGTGTAGCCTGTACAAATAATAAATGTGTAATTTAGTGAATTTTCTTTCTAACTATTGCTGTACTCAGAACTAATAGTGGTAATTCTTTCATAGTGTATTTTTATAAAGTTTTAAATTATTCTTGTATGAAATATAATATTTAAGAAATATTAATTAAAAAAGTGTTTTGAAATTGTTTATGAATAATAATAAAATCTGATGTTTTTATTGTGCCACTTTTCAAGTTTCAGTTGTTATAAATTAAACCACTTTTTAATTTGTTGAAAAAATATTGTGACATTTCTCTCTTACCTCATCTTGACATTTTGAAAATATTTATGGTTTCTGGAAATATGAATATTCATCAACATTTGTTTTATTTGTTTAGCCACCCAATTTGCTTTGAGTATGGGTTTCAAAGAGGAGAGTTTAGCAACTGATTATTCATTGAAACTTTGGAAGGATTGGAAACAAAGCAATTGTCAACCTAATTTTTGGGTGGTAAGTTTTTAAATTTGAAAAGCAATATCATTTCATTGTTCCTTTAATTTATCCTTATACTATTGTTTAAATTATGTATTAAATCTTTAAAAACATTTTTAAATATTTTGAATAACAGATTCTTTGACTTGGACTTAATTTTTGTCTAAATTATTTTGTTTCTTCTTATTGTTCTTTGCTCTCTTCAGTGTATAATATCTTAGAATGATTTAAGATAGTTTTCATTAAAATTTGTATTGATTATAAAAAGAAAAACAGTTGCAATTTATGGTATATCATTGAAATACATACAGCCACCAATGTATTCAAAATGTTTTTTTTGTTTGCTTTTTTAATAATTTTTGAAAGCAATTAATATACTCAGAGAATCATATTTATACTCTGTATATACTATAAAGAAGTTAGGCTGTATATTGAATATCTTCCATTGTGATTTCGTTGAAAGCTCTGAATATTATTTCTGTATGATGATTTATTATTTCAAGAATAAGAATAGTGACCAATACCAATATGCTTAATAATATTTTTATTTTTGTATTTAAAAGTAATCAAGGTGTTCCATAACTATATATTTTTTAAAGAAATCATGTTTGGAAAATTAATTTATATTTCTTGAAAGATTAAATAAAAAAATGAAATTTCTTCTACAAACAAGAAAATTTACTGTAGTTTCATCCCAAAACTAATTTCTGCTGTCTAGTTAAATCACAAAATCTTGTGTAGTTACATCAGATGGGAAATTAACTATGCCTTTAGATTGTATTGATATATCCTTCAATCACATTCAGATTACAGTAGCTCAGTGATTGAGGTTGCTAAATCTGCAGCTGGTATTATAGAATTAAGTCATGGGTTTGAGTTCTGATTCCACTGATAACCGTAGTACAGAATAGTGATAGTTGCTCTGTGTTGAATTTGACATCTAGTCCTCATATAAGTGGATTGTAGAAATTTATGTTCCAGCTTAGGTATTGTTCTTGTCAACTGACTGTAGATTTAAATTACTTGGTCCTTTGTTAATAGACTTTGTTGGCAATAGGACTTAAAGCTCTAAAACAATTTTAATATCCAAATTAATTTATTTCAATACTCCAAATCAAAGGTTGTTGATATGTTTAAATGTCTTCCATTCTTTTTAGGCCCTCCTTTTTTCCCCTTTTGATAGTTGAATATGATTTCAAATGACTCCTAAAATACTTTTTACTAATGCATATTAATTGTTGAATGAGGAATGCTATTGTTCTTTATTGTATTGCAAAACATTTCTTTTAATTTTTAAAATTAAAATTGATTACTAAACTTTTAATCTAATCTACTTATTTATCTAATGTATTAACCACATAAAATAGTTGTTCATTAAACTAAAGAACCTCGTATAGCTTTTGAGAAAGTGTTTTATGAGGTTGTACGAGTAGAATATTTTTTGAATCTTTACATACTTGCAAACAGTATGTTAAGATTGCTTTCATACTTGTAATGACTCAGTTTTTTATTTTTATAAAATAGAATATGTGTTAAATTTCTTACATTTTACAAATACATCTTTGAATATTTAAAGTGGAATATATTCAACTTACAGAATGTGGTTCCTGATCCAAAAGAATCATGTGGACCTTATAAGGATTCAAATTCTATTAAATCCCCAAGAAGTAATTCTGACAAATCAGATTTTGGTATTGATAATCATGATACTATTGGAATGATAGTTATTGATTCCAATGGCAGAATTGCAGGTGGAACATCAAGTAATGGAGCAAAATTTAAAATTCCTGGGTAAGGGAGATTTGATATATAGGTTAAAAAGCTTCTTTTAGTGTGACTGTAAGCTGCCTTGATCTTAGCAAATTGCTTTTTTTATTCCACTTGTTAGTTATGCAATATTTTGCATTTGTAATAATTTTTGAATGAAGAAAATAGGATTACATTGGTTCATTTGAAATGTAGAATATGAAAATATCAGTTTTTTAGAATACAAAAACATGTTTGATTCATAGAGAAGGAATAATGTGAAAAACAAATTTTTGTCTTAAAATGAGGAGAGAGAAATGTTAAAAATTTGATGGTGTAGTGTTCATTTAAATAGTAAAGAATTTACTTAAGTAGAGAATATATATTTATTTCTGAGATATTCATGTTAGAATGTTTACTTTCCTGTTTGAAGCATGCAACCTGTTCCAAAATATATTCAGTAATATACACTGCTGGACAATTGCTAAGGACGAATCACAAATTGCTATGTAGCATAACATTAAGCGAGACAAGAGGACTAGTAGGATAAAATATAGTTGCCACACTGTTCAGACATTAGAATAAAGAATATTTATTGTTCTGAAAGTACAAAAAGCTGTGAAACATCTGAAAGAAAAAAATGTTCATTTGATCTGCGTACGGAGAAATGGAACAATGCATCTAAAAGTCAGCAGGCACCTTAAAGAAAGGTATCAGTACAAGATATGTCCACCGTGGAGTGTGATGCAACATTCCACACGTCATACCATACTTTGCACAACATTATTCAGCAGCTGTTGAGGCAATTTATCCCATTCCTCTGTGAGTGCATGGATGAGGGTGTTCTTGTTTGTCGGAGGATAGTTTCGACCAGCAACTTGCCTCCCCAAAGCATCCCACACATTTTCAATGGGGTTTAGATCTGGAGAACGCGCTGGGGCCATACGAGACGTTGAATATCCTCGCTGTCTAGACAATCCTGAAAAGCGAGTGTTCTATGACATGTTGCGTTGTCGTCCATAAAAACAAATTTATCACCGACAGCACCACGGAAAAGACAAACATGAGGAAGTAGAACTTCATCAATGTATCGTTGGCCCGTCATAGTCCCATTCGCAGCCACCACATGTAGGCGCATGCGGCCATTGATCATGATGCCGGCCCACACCATGATACTGCATGTCGGATATCGGTCCTTTTCCTGGATATTTTCTGGACGATAAGCAGTACCACTGTCGCGCCAGATCAGTTGGCGTCTACAATCTGATGACAGACTGAACCTACTCTCATCTGAGAATAGTACGCATGCCCAATCCTGTTCAGTCAATTGTGATGCTCACGACACCATTGCAAACGGAAGTTCGGTGCTGTCTGGTCAATGGGACACACACAACAGGTCTGCGTAAGTATAGTCCTCCTCCCCTCAAATGTCTGGCAACAGTTTTTCAGGAGATCTGCTTTCCTGAGGCAGCAAGAAACTGATTTGCCACCTGCTGAGCTGTGGTACAACTGTTCCTTTTTGCTGATAGGACGATATATCTGTCTTCTGCGGGCGTCGATTCTTCTAACACGACCTCCCCCGTGCCGTCTACTACACATTCCAGTAGTTTTAAATGACTTCCACAGCCGTGAAACAACGCTGTGAGCGATGTTGAACTCCCTGTCAACATCTGTTATTTTTCGCCCTTCTTCGATCTTTTCAATAATTCGGCCACGCATAAAATCATCTATGTGATGTCAGGAAGACATGCCAAAATTTTAAGTTCGTCTATTAAATCTTCGTAAACTTTGACTTGAAAACAACAACTGTCCACACGCGTCAAAACCTTTAAAGCTCTTATGAACGCTATCACGTGATGAACAGACGAGAAAAAAAATTTGCATACTCATACTTCTTCTTACTAATATCCTGCACTTATTCTAATTTTCCACATTTTGCTTCCTTTCATTTTGTGGTTTCTATGGATGATAGTGTTATCTGTCCTTAGCTATTGTCCAGCAGTGTATTAATGTCTTTGCGCTAGAGAAAATTGAATATATATTTTCTAAGTTATGGTTATGGTTTCTTTTGTAAAATGAATTTTCAAATTTAATGCATTATATGATAATTTACAAATATTGAAAGACTATAATTATATTTTAATTAATATTCATACTTGTTTACTAATACATTCAGTAAAAAAAATATGAAAGTTTGCAATTATTTTTTTGTGAAAGAGAAGATACAGATAATTTAAATATATATACATTTATATTTATATATGTATAATTCTAAAATATACAAATGATTTAAATAAAATGAATTATATTACAGAGTAATTATTTAATATAATTATTGATTCTGTAAAATAAGCATCAAGTTATAGCTAAAAATAATCTTTTTTACAGATTGTTCCTTCTTAAGGCTTTGTATGTTCAAATTGAACTTTAAAGTGCATTCTTTTAGATTCAAATTTTGACTTAAGTTTATTCCACATTTTAATATTTTTCTTGTTATATAATCTTAATGGTATTTTTTTTCGTGGTTGATTCTTTGTCACCATTGATTATCTTTTTAGTACATTTGAACTGATTTTTTAAAAAAAACTGTTAACATATAAGCTCTGAAAGCATTTGAATGTGTGCAGTTATATATCTGTAGTTTTACTTATTGCATCAACAATAAATTTTAAGAAATTGGTGCATTTTTATATGTATAATAATTACAAATAATAGATCTGTTTCATTGTTTTTCATATACTTCATATTTCTTTCAAAATAATATCAATTACCTTAGACTTTTCATTGTTTTATTCAAGTCATTTTATCTCAATAATTTTATGAAAAAATACTTGCACATATACACATTGTAAATTCTTTCAGCAAGGATCTTGCATTAATATATTCTTCTAGTTTGTTTTGAGTCAGTTAATGTGTTATATATTCAATCAATGTCATGTTAGACTATAATGTGCTACATGTGTTCATAATAATGCAATAAAAATAATGTTTTTCATGCACCCTCATATTTTATATCATAAACTGTCAATATGAAATAATACTAATATGTGTTTGTATTACTGATCAAATGAGTTCAAAGAAGAAACAAAACAAAATAAGGGAGATTTAAGAAATTTTTTAAGAAGATTTTTTAAAATAAGGGAGAAAAAGTGCATAATGAAAAAATTGACTCTTTTAAAATAAGGGTGAAGTCGTTAAGGAAAAGTGGTACTACCCAAGGTAAAGGATTTAATAGGAAAACAAAAATAGATGATTGTTTTAGGCATGTTTTAGTGCCAAACTCCATTATTATGCATGCTGTTACAAAGATAAATTCTATTTTGTGTGCCACAAATTCTTTAATATGACTTCTCTGGGGAATCACAAGATTAATATTAGTATCATATTGACAACACACACACTGGAAATAATTCCCATAATTTATTATCAAAGCCTATTATAATTCTTATCATCATCATATCCAGCAAGACAGCCCTCAGGGCTAGTGCGTTCCTTTTGAAGTTTCCTCCACAGTGACTTATCAGTCATCTTCATTCTCCAGCTTTCATTTATAATCTTCCCACTTTCATTGATGGTCTGATTCCACTGAGTCTGTTGAATCTCTCTCTCTCAGCCTTGGTCTTCCATGCTTCCGAATCCAAGTGACTTTGAACTGAAGTATCATTTTAACAACATTATTATCTAGCATTTCAAAACTTTTCAGCCATTCAATTCATTCTATTTATTTTTATGTGTTTAGTGATAAACACTTATATTTTCTGATAAAAATATAGCATAGTTGTTTTAAACAATATTTTAAAAATCTTATGTACTTTTAGTATTTTGATTTAGGGATTTTAGTAGGATTTACTCTTCGTTTTAATGAATGCAATTTTTATAATTTTTTTTATTTTGATACTTGTTATGATATTTATTAATACATATAGTAGAAACACAAATAAAATTAACTTGATTTTTATATAGATCCGGATGCATACTATTTCTCTTTAGGTATACTATTTAAAATTTAGTAGGAGAGGAATCTCTATATATGCTCACTTTAGTAATTCATTGTTACTATATATATAGCATTAATTTACTCAATATTGAGATATGGAGCATGTAAACCATATTCTTAAATGTCTAATTTTATTCCTCTATAATTCTTAATTTCCTAGTATAATTCTATTTTTTCCCCCTTTGGGACGAATGTCCCATATCTGTGCGTGCCAGCGTGAAACACCGGCAGTTCCCGAATGTCCCACATGCATCCCACTTGAATGGAACGGGTTTTTTTTGTAATAGATGGTATTATATGTCTATAAGGTTTGAGGTACATGTAGATCTGACCTTCTCTTGAAATGAGAGAAATATTACTCACACATACACATGGTTTTTTGTTTTATAAACATAAGGGGAAGGGAATCCTTCTGAATTGAATGTTTTATGACTGCTCTTGAAAGGAACATGTGGTTTTGGTTTATAGTGAAGATGAGAGATTTATTTTCGCTAGAGCATTTGGTTTGGATTTGCAATGTAGTTTTTAATAGATAATTTGATTTGGCAGACAAAATTATTATTTTTTTTTACTTTTACAAGGTTGAAGCATCGAAAATGTTTAGCTGAACTTGGAATATCAGAATGATGCAAAATTGATTCTAAATTAGTGTCTGAGAGTCGTGATAGTGACAAATAATATGCTATGTTTGTTCTGTTAATTGTAAATTTTATAATAATGATATAGACATCTGTATGCCGATTACATCGAATTAAGCTTAACTTCACAAAACCTTGTGGCTTTGACGGTATGCATGTCCTACGTTATGAAAGGGTTGATTGTTGGTATTGATACATGTACGCTTAAGTCTGTAGAATATTGTATTTAATAAATTTAGTCTATATTAAGAAGGGGAAAGAATGAAATAAACTCTTAAAAAGTATTATTTTATTTTTCTGTTGTACGCTTTTTTTGAGCTATTGGTATTGACATGTGTAAGTTTTGAGTCTGTATGTGTTGTTTACCACTGGTTGAAGTTTTTTCCTGAATTTAGGAATTTGTCTGAATAGAGTAAACATTCCTTAGAGTTACTGTTAAGGTGCAGTTAACAATGGAAAACTTTAAACCATTTAAGTTTGTATTTAATATTCAAGTTACAATAAAATGTCAGTATCTGAAGAGGTACTTAAAAAATAAGCCAAAAGAAGCTTTTCTTATATGTTTTTGTGGTATAAAGAGTTTTAAAGGAGCTTTAATTTTTGCCTTTATATGAAAATAAGGAACAACTAAAAAAAAATTATTAAACTCATTTAGGAAAAAAAATCGTTGAGCCTTCCGAATTCTTTATTGATTTTGTATACATTGTATTGAATTTTGACATTGTATGTTTGTTCTCTTTGGTGTAAAATAAAGCAAAGTACATGCTTGAATCAATACAATTAGAATTTTTTTTACTGACTTATTCATTGTTATCTCTTGGTCAGCCAACTGAGGTTTTACTACATTTGTTGAATGTTGAAATTTACTAGTATATTATTAGCTATACTTTTTCTAAACATTTTTCTCTTATAATGATAATTGAATGCATCTTGATTATTTAAATTATTTATATACATTTTTTTTTAAAAAAAAGTTTTGTAAGATGAGAATTTAAAATATTTAATTCAATTAATCTTTTTTGAAACCCTTTTCTATAGTAAAAATAAAGTCTAATAAGTATATAATAAGTGTACAGTAAAAATTAACTTATAATAGCAAAAATATAATATTCAGTGTTTTAAATTAATCTTGTAATTAAAATATCTTTTATAATACAAACATATTCATTAAACTCAATATTTGCAATTAAATTGCCAAAAGCAAAAACCAGCAATGATTTTTATGGAAAGCATCATCCTGTAGAGAGAATATAGTGTTAAAGTTACTGTACGTATTATTTTCTGAATGATCCAGGAAATGACCCTGAAAAATACTTCAAATACTAATTGGAGATTAAAGGTCCCTTGTTATAAAAGTGTGTTTTGAATGAATTCATACATTATTGAAGTGGTCTTTCATAAATTTTCTTTATAAATATTTGTTTAACATTCAATGTAGTTTTTATATCCTTAAATTTACCAAGAAAGTAATATTTTTTTTCAAAACCCATATAAACTTCAAGCAAGCAATTTTATCTGCTGAAGCTCAATTAAAATGTTTACAATTCTCAGTAAATTTCTTTCTGTTTAACTGAAATGTGTTTTCATGTATTGTTGATACTGTTAACGTTGGTGTTGATCAGTGATTCCATTTTTTTCCCTCTTGAATAGTTTTACATGTGATAATTGAAAGCTTTCGTCAACTGATATTTTTTGAAATTATTTGTATATATATATATATATATATATATATATGTGTGTGTGTTTGTATAATCAATTTGTTTACATACGTAATTTTATTAATTTTTTTCCAAATATATATAGACAAAGGAGTTTTTAGATTAGATTTTACTAGATGTTTATATATATATAGTTTTTAATATATTACTGCATCTGGTTAGATTACAAAAAACTATGCGATCTTCCTACACTAAAGTACTCATTTCTCTGATATTAGTTAATATATGTTTTTCAATCACCTAACAAATTATTCATATTAAATTACCTTTCTAATTCTTTGAAATTGAATCTATATCAAATACAATATCTACATTTATGAAATTTTATCTTTACAGTAATTATGTGTATAAATATGTAATGCTGATTTGGCTTTCTGAATTGTGCATGTAGGAGAGTTGGTGATTCTCCCATTCCAGGATCTGGTGTTTATGTAGATCAAAATGTTGGAGGTGCAGCAGCTACAGGGGATGGAGATGTCATGATGCGTTTTGTACCCAGGTATTAACACTCCTCTTTTAATTTTAATATCTTAAAATAATTGCTTTCCTTGAAATGACTATCTTTTGAAAATTATACACAATTTTTAGAATCCATACTATGTGTAAGTAGTGGTGTTATTATTATAGAAAAAGCCAATAATAACACAGATTGATAATTAACCTTGCATTAAAAAAAGTAATACAAGGCTAAAAACGTTGTAATTTTCAACCATGATTATACAATGAGGATAATCTCTGAGCTGGCAACTTACTTTCCAAATTGCTGTGGTGTGGCAATATAAAGATTTCAAGCTGTGATGGACTTCATGTACTCTAACTCAGTGCTCCGCAACCTTTTTATTGCTGCGGACTGGTCAACGTTTGATAATTTTACCACGGCCCGTTGAGGGTAGGACTCATTGGTTGTTTATATTTTAGATTGTTCTGATTTAACAATTTTAATTTAGTTACATTTAAATATGCCTTCATAATAAAAAATAGTTACACCAAAAATGAATAAAAGTGATTTAACGTGGAATATAAAGTGATTTCTGTGGAAAATTGCGCAAATCCGAGAGAAATGCACCACTTTAAATAAAATAGTAACAGTTTAATGTTCTTTAGGCGGCCCAACATCATTTGATCCATGGACCGGGGATTGCGGATCACTGCTTTAGCTCATCTGTTGGATGAGTCTTTAACGGCATGATGAATTCAAACTCACAATTTGACAGAAACAATACAACCATTAGCTTGCAACCATATCCACATGGCTACTGTGGTGGCAACATTAGCATTAAATTGAAGTTTTTAAGTGTTGATGATTGTTCAGCATTCAAAATAGAATTTGTAATGTAAAATTCATTGAAATCTGTTATAGCTTTTAAAAAAATTAGCATCTGGATTGTGATTGACTGCAAGAGCTCTATTTGGCACTTTTACTCTTGATCTCATACAATGGGGTAGCTAGTTCTGAGTGGGCCTTGTATCAAAACTGCTTCAGGGCCCTTTTTTAGAAATAAAAACCCTGTTAGTGGGACTTTAGTTACATGTGCTGGAGCCCCTGTAACTTCGAGGCCCTGTATCATCGATACGATTGATACAGCGATAGCTACGCCCTTGATCTCATATCATGTTCAGGCTTTCTCTTCTAAATTTTCATATATAGAATTTATGTCTAATGGATGTTTTTATTTATTGTAGCATTTAGACATGAAGCTTCGCTTTAAACTTTGATCTATGAGCCTACTGCCTTTACATTTCATTTTTTGCATAAATAAGATTGTTTATAGTATGGTCTTTTTCATAATTTATTACTCCTACTTAGTGTCTGGGCATTTCTTTGTAGTATAAGAATGTCAGATGGTTATAGTGACAAAAGGCCATTTTTTTTACTTGTTTATTAAACTTCAGTTGTTTTATATTGTGTATTAAAAACAAATTTTAATATTCATTTGGGAACTGATAAGGTTAAATCCAAGACATATTTATAACTTACAATAAGACTCAATTGCAGTTTGATTTTGTCATATTATTTATTATTATTCAAAAAAAAAAACCTTCATTCTTTTTTGTCTATTTTTTTTTATTTCTTAGAATACTTGATATTAAATTGCTATAAAATCTTAATTACATATACAGTAGGAATTTATTTGGATTTTGTGCATGAGAAAAATTAAGTTATGTATTAAACATTTCTTTGGATTATAAAGAAAGAGATAAGCTCTCTTTAGAGTATAAAGATTAAAATGGTTTAATATTTTTTTATAGTTAAAAAAAAAAGCAGATTTTCATCCATTATATTGTATATTGCAAATATGATACTAAGTGTGCCAAAAAAAAAAAAAATTTAAATAGTACCCCTTATACAATTGAAAATTCATTTTTAAATTTTGAATAATTACATTAATTTGTTTAATTTTGGAACAACAGTTCTATTAATTTTTAACATTAAACCAAAAGGCAAGAAATAATTAGTTAAAATGCTTATGTTTTATTGACAGTTAACTTATTTATAATAAATATTTTTGTATAAGAACAATACTCAATTGCTCTATTTGTTGTTTTTCAGTTATAATACTGTAGAAAATATGAGAAATGGGATGAATCCTACCCAAGCTGCTAATGATTCAATAAAACGAATTATTGCTAAGTATCCATCTTTCAGTGGAGCTATAATTGCTGCTACAATAAATGGAGAATATGGTAAGAGTTAAAATTATCTTAATACATAAGAATATTTTTTAAGCTATTATTTTTTTAAAGATTATTTATTATTGAAATGGTGTGTGGTTTGATGTTCTATTTTGGATCAAATATTTGAAAATACATTCAAATTTTTGTATTGTTTATAGCATTTACACAAAATACAATTTTATATGTGCTATATTTTATTTAAAGCTTTAATTTTGTAATTTTTTTGCATTGATTTTTCTAGTTGAATTATCCTTAGTATTGTATTAATTTTAATTATCAATTTAATTAAATTATTTGCTAAAATTATATATTTAAGTTTATAAATATACATGAAATTTACATACAAACAGAATCTAAACTCTATACATTCATGTACATGAATACTTTTATTTTACAATTTTTACCATACGTATTGCAATACTTCTTTTCAAATAATTTACACCTCTAAGTATGTTTTTAAAATACTACTGTATGTTTAATAATTGCTTGTGTATTACCGCTATCACTTTGTAGTGACATTGGTAGAATTCAGTAACTTCAGGTAAACTTATGCCATACACATGATTTCCAGTTGTGTTTTGATTATTTGTTTTCTTTATTTTCAATTGCTTCTAGTTTCTGTGCTTCAGTATCCCCCCCTTCTGTTTTCAGTCATAAAATTCTAAAAATTAGGCTGTTATATTTTTTAAAAAAGTAAAGAAAATGTGATAAAATGGCTTTAATAGTGCAGCACTTTACCTCAAAAGGGGAAATGTTCCAATTCACATATTATGAAATTATATTTTTAGGAACAAGTATTTTGGAAATGTAATGTAAGTTTTAATTAGTATATTTGGAATTATAAAAGGAAATTGATTTCAGAACTAGGGCTTGGTTTTTATCCTAATTATATTATTTAATATATTATACTTAAATTATTGAATCTACCTAAAAAAGAATAATAGAATCCCACTTAAAAGTTTAACATATCTAGAGGTTAAATCAGAAAGTGATTAAAACTCAAAATGTAATCATATGAATATGTAATGGAAATTTTTTTGAAATATCCATTATTCTTCATTGAAAGTATTTAAGGACTTTGCCTGTATGGTTCTGAGATAGTTATGATTATATGCAGATATATTTGTTCAAATTCCATTTTATATGTTGGTAATTACTGTTGTATTCAAATTGAATCTAATTGAAAATTTAGTAGGCTCATTTTTTTAGTTACTCTACTCGAAAACTTTTTTTCTCATACAGCTTATTGTTCAAGAAATAATGTATTTCTTGTTTTCTTTACTTGGAACTTATACTTTTTTGAGCATTTATTATATTAAAATTGAAGCACTATATAATTTTGCTACAAGCTTATTTTGAAAAATTTTAATTTTTTGAATCTGCATTTTTTAAAAGTAAATAATGTCTGTCTTTTAAAAGAAATACTAATGTTATATTTTTACCTGATGTGTTTATTAAAAAGTTAAAATATAAGATCATATGAAGAAAATCAAAGAATATATTTTTAATATACCATTCTAGTGTAGCATTTATTGTACATTTAAACACACTCACAGACACAAATACAATAAGGATGACACATAGTACAAATAAAACACATGTGTGTTTTACATAATGAAGACAAGAAGCTGGGCGAATTTTCCAGAGAATCTCAGCTTTTGTACGAAACACAGACTGGAAATTCGAAAACTCACGACTTTCATGGACATGTCTTGTGGTTGGTGGAGAGATATTGTATGAGGGGATAATTAAAATACACTGAGGCTTTTAATTTCTAAGAGATAAAATTATGATTACATTCCATTAGGTGTGTAAGCTATCAGTTAATTATTTACGCGGAAGTCCTGGAGGGTCAGGACCATTACAAGTTAAAAACTTAAAAAGATGAAATTAGCATGAGTTTATATATATATATATATGGGAGACAACAAAGGTTCAAGATATTTGTCTTTCTTCTGGTTT